>AXCO02004833.1:0-19650 GCA_000473525.2 Anopheles melas | reverse complement strand
GTAAATGTGGAAAGTAGAACGACGTGCAAATTAGCATAATAGATGGCACCGTAATTCCGGTGCCGTTTTAGCTTCTACCCGCTGGAGACGCTGTTTTGCAACGCTTTCCCCGTCTGTCTGTGTGTGTGTGTGTGTTCCTGTATCACTGTACGCTACGTCTTCGATTGTTGCCGTCAAGTTTGAATGAAAATTTCAATTTTCACTTTCGTCAATTAGCATACCAAATTGAGTGCCGAGTCGAGCTTAGAGCCATGATGTTTGTCTGTGTGTGTGTGTGTGAAGTTGTAGCACGCGTTACGGTGTTATTGTCCTCACCAGAAGAAAAAAAAACACCTTCCCGACGCGTCACAGTGTCGCATCAACACGAGGTTTCATGTGGGCCACAGCCCCGCTACGGTCAACCTACCTGTATCCTGGCTTCGTTCAGCTTAGTGGTACGCGCTAGCTCCTCCCGGCAGTAGATATCCGGATAGTGTGATTTCGCAAAGGCCGCCTCTAATTCTGCTAATTGTTCCTGCGGGACGAGGGGAGGTGGAGGAGGGGATATGTGGGAATTAGTATCGGATGTATCGGACGCCGGACGGCTTCGTTGGGTTTTTCGTTACTCACCTGAGTGAAGGTAGTTCGGTGTCGCCTTCGGGCCGGTGTCGGGCAGGATGCTGTGGTGGGCGTGTGGCCAGCATGCTGGGGCAACCCTGAGATGCCGCTTCCGGGCGACGAAATGCCACCCGGGACGGAGGAACCGAGCGGGCCGCTGTTTGGTTCGGGTTTTAGTTTTTTAAATGCACCTTCCGCTGGTTTTTTTTTTTTTTGGGGGGGGGGGCACCGAGACGTAAGCCGCACGAGATGGGCAGATGTGGGAAAGAATAAAATGTAAAGGAAATTATCAGATTTAGAATGCACTTTTTTGCCTTCCATTCTTCCCTGTCGCTCTCTCTCTCGGGTTTTTAGGTGGCAAGAGAACTGGGATGAGTGTGAAGGGAAGCTGGCTTCGGTCGGAGTGTGTTTGCAGATGCAATCACACTGATACGTGGGCTACTGGGCTGATTCGTCCCCACGATAAGACTCGATAAGTGAAAAGCCAACCAGGGAAGGGAGGAAAGGTGGTGTGGACGAGTCAAGTGTGCACCATGTTCCCGGCCGGCCAACCCAACGGGACACATCCCACTCTTAGCTGCCAGGGGTACACCACCCCAGGGGAAAGGTACGCTTGAAACTGTCATCAAAACTCAGGAGGGCTCTCAACAGGGCACAGGAAATGGATTAATAATAGAGCTACCATATGTACGATAAATAATAAATTGAAAAACTGGGCCACCGGAGGGTATGGTTTTGCTACAGTGAAGACGCATTTGCTCACTGCTGCAGAGCAGCATTCTGGTGGAGATTTCAAGCTGATAAGATAGAACTGATTTGAGAAATTTTAGCCAGAAAAAAGCCATTCTCTTTCGCTATCAGTATCATTTGCTCAATTTTAAACAATTGTGTTGGATGATGAACGAGATAGAACATTATTAGCCGCTAAGGATACGACCAGTGTGCGCGAACACACTTTGTCGCGGGCGTCATCTACTCCAATGTCCACCAGATGGAGATCGCTAAACGATGCACGTACCTTCGATTATTTTAATTAGCAATTGTTGGAGGAAAAAAAACACAAACACACTCTGGAAACAAAAGTGTTGATTTCCCGCCAATACATGGGGGGCATCATGGGCCGGTGGTGGTGGTGCCGCCATCCCGTCGCGTGGCGGTTTATCACAATTTGATTTGAGGCGTTCGAGCCGACGGGAGGCGAACCTCGGTGGCGATAAACGCGCTAGCCAACGTTATGCACACACCAACACGACGCACACTATCACCTCAGCAGCACCATTATAATCACCATATAAGCAGCCGAAAAAAACATAAAAAAGACCACCACTAAACACTGACGTCAGCAAATTTGCTGATGGGGTGCTGGTGAAAAACAATGCACTGCTGGTGTAAGGGTGAAACGGTGCGAGAAGGCAAGTGGTGGCAATGTGGCGTTTAGTTTAGCGGCGATGCTCACCACGATCGACACGAATCACACATACAATGCACTCGAACGCACACACACATACACACATATACACTCACGCATCCCGGTCGACGAAAGCGAGCCATATAATGAGCCAACAAATTGGTGGTATCCATTTAAATAATACTAATTAATAAATTGATTGTAATTAAATTGATAATTATAGAGCCGATAATTACAAAGTAATGGGCTAAACCTAAATTCAATACCGTGAGCACGGGGTGCCTTTGACACTGCTGCAAAAACACAGCCTTGCAGCATGCACACGTACACACAGACACGGACTTCCACACGCGTGCATGATGAGCTCGTCAAAGTTGGCGTCGGTCGTCAACGGATCAGGATATTGATTTTGCACAGAGGGCACATTGTGTCACGGTCCCATCCCAGGATGATATTCTTTTTTTTTATCCCTCTCTATACTCGGTTGTTTGCAGTTAGATTGGTAATGAACGCTTGAAGGATGTAACCTGTAACGGCTCTTTCGGTTAAAAACCAGGTAAGCTGTCAAACGATGTTGTTCAATCGCATCGCGACTAGCAAGTGTCCACATCAAAGAGTGCGGTCGTTTTGTTAGCGCAATAAACGCAACAGTCCCCCGAAGAGTGAACTGTACTGTTGAATGGTGGTGGTGATACATATTGAGGGGCCTTTGTGATGGCAGTAATAAGCGAAGCGATGATGTAAACTTCATTGCAGATAATAAAAAATAAATAAACATGGATGAAGGACTCGCAACGCGCGTGTGAAGGCTCTCTAAATTCACACATGGCTGTTGAAGAGGGGAATTTGTACATAAAATTGCATACTTTAAGGCGCTCTAGTGTTTCAAGCACCATGGTTCTAACTGTAAGAAGCCAACTGATGAATTGAGAGGTATTAATTTTTATAAAAATATGTAAAACATGAATGCAACGCGAACGACATGCTATTAAATACAAACATGACTGTTAAAGCGTGAAAATTGTATTGAAGATTGCATACTTTAAGGCGCGATAGTGTATCAATTATAATGGCACTAACTTTAGGAGGCAAACTAATGAAAATTAAAAGGTACACATTTTAACAATATTTATTAAGGGCAGATGAAGGTGCGAGACCGTGAGAGGTTTGGGACACTCCTGAGGGAGGCCAACACCGCAAAGCGGTTGTAGCGCCGGATAAGCAGCAAGTAAGTTATTTGAATAAAATATAAATACAAATGAATGAAGAACTTGCAAAACGAGCCACATACTTTTAAATGCAAACGTAGCGGTTAAAGAAAGGATTTTGTATATAATATTGCATACCTTAAGGCGCACTAGTGGCACAAAGATAATGGTACTAATTTCAAGAGCGAAACACTGAAGAACAAAATGAGCGCAATAGGTTCAAAATATCTACAGAATGACCTAAAAACCTAAAATAATAATAAGACGAATAAAATGACCTTTTATGGCATTTTTGTTAGTTCTTCGATGATGATTTTATAGACTCATCCAAAGGAGCTCCTTACAAAATAGCCCTTCTCTAGGCTCCTTGCATTTCATGCACAATCATCATAAAGAACTTCAAATTTGAATGTTATAATCACTAAAGGCATAGGCCTATGGTACGTTCTAAACCCTGACAAGAAACTAGTTTTTCCATTTGAAAATTCAACATCAAATTTCCCGCCATATCACACAGTCTATGGCCACCAAACCCGGCAAGTAAAACCTCCCACTTCCCAATGTATTTACCATCCGCCGGCTCATTCTCCCCAGCTGGCTGCTCTCAAAGCAGTTTGCTCATTAGCAGATGCTGGCCAACTGGCTGGTTGTTCCACCTTTAACGATTCGTTGTTGGCATTCGACTTTCACACAGCACGTGCGAGCGTGTAGGTACTGCTGAATGTAGTTTGAACTGTTTGCCAGTAACACGGTTGCGAAACGGATGTGGCCACGCAGAGGCGATGCTGCAAACGAGGCCTTTCATTGCCCGGGATGAAAGGCTTTTTAGTATGCAAATGGTATAATTCCATGATGGAAATGAATAAATTATGTCGCAATGTCTACAGAATCCCAGCCCAAATGGCATGGGGACGGCCTGGTTCGGTTCGGGCTGGCCAAAGGCTCCCAAGCCTGGTTGGCTGGCGCTTAAAAAAGCTCCTCCAGTTCCAGTGGCGTGTGTCACACAAAGCAATGGCGGAAACGCGTTTGCCGTTGGACACCGATCGGAATGCAGTGGGCCTGGGTGACAATGTGTGATGAATGTGTGGTTCGATGTTTGGCCATTGCCAACCCGTAGGCGCTGCTAGTTTCTGACCGTCAGTCGGAGCTGACAGTGAGCCTTGCACATCACGTGTCCTTCGTGACGCATTCGGCCGGTAGCGCCCATCAATGTGAGAAAAAGGTGTGAAAATCAAGAGACAGAAAAAAACATTACCGACATCACTTTCATCATGCCCGTCCACAACGTCATCAGTACACGTAATGATGATAGATGCGCATAATTGTGCTGTCGCTTTGCTGTATGCCGTGCGACCTACGGAGAAAATGTAAATTATCAAACCGTAACTACCGTAAAGTTGTGACCTGCTGGTGCTATTTCATGCCCAGTTTGCAGGAAACACAACACGTCAACAGCAACGTTCTCCTCAGAGAGTTGGTTGTGTTCTGTGCCTGCTGAGCCTTTAAACCCGCCTACGACTGGATGTGGTAGTGCCAAGTGGCTTAGAATTTGCCGCTAGGTTTATCAGTGCCGCTATCCTTTGACGTTGACTGGTAATAGTAAAGATGGACGAATTTTAATCAGCCCTGGTCAGTGGAAAGATGCGTGCCGTCCCAGGCAGTGCATCGTCAGGACACTGGGGCAAAGGTATCGTTCGCAGTCACTAGCGCATTAACATAATTTACAAAAATAAATAATTCATTAATAACCGTTGTTGGTTTCGCGAATCACGCGCCGTCGCCCACGTCCCAAGCAAAGAAGACCTCTCAGCCCCATCCACATCCACCTGCCCCGTTCCGGAGGGCTTGCGGTGCCTTGTTCTGGTCAACTCCCCAGGCCGGGGCATTGCTGTGCTTCCCCGAGGGCTTCCCGATGGAAGGAAGGAAAAGCGATTAATTAGTTAAATGACACCCACGTTTACCTTTAATTAGCCCATCTACATAATTGATACTGTGCCGCAGCAACGCTACGTAACGGTTTTTGGGGAAGCCTTTGGGCTTGGTAGGGGCCTCGTGCAAAGAGCTATTTTAATTCCACAAGAAAGTACCGTCGGCACTCCTCGGTTCATGGCGTGGACCATGGTAGAATGTCCTCGCGGGAAGATCTAGCTTGCGGTCAGTGCTAACTCTACTTCACTGTGGAATTCTCGTTCTTGGGGGAAGATGATTCACTAATCAACCACCACAAACCGATAAGTACTTGTGTCTTTCCTGTCGAGCGGAACAAACACTCATTCTACCTCCAACCTCCGGACCGTCGGGGGCTCAATCCCGTGTCTCGTTTATCCTTTGATGGAAATCCTATTTAGTGCCGAACCCGAGCGCATCGTCTCTATGTATGTGTGTGTGTATGTCACGCTAAAAGCCCTGTCACGCTGGGCTCTAATTCTACACCAACCATATGGCCGGGCACCAGTACGATGCGATTTTACACCGTGCCGCGCTTGGCGTTCATTCACGAAAGAAAGCAACAATAATGAAGTGCAGCTTACGACAAGTATGTCAACACCTTTCGATTGCTCTCGCTCTCTAATTCCCCTTTTCACAATTATTTTATTTGATGCACTCGCTGGTGCGAGAGGGTCCTCTCGCGTTGGCAGATTGACGGGTTTCCTCTGATGTCCCGGGTGTACGACAAACCTCAGAGTAAGGGGGAAAAGCCACGGGCTAGAGCAACATAATGCAAAATCCGAGGAGGGTTGCGATTGCCATCCACTCCTTGCGGGGTGCGTTTATAGTCCACAAAGGCGAGGAGGTTTGACAGGCAAAAAACCGGTGATGTTCTAGTTCCGTGTACAGACGTGTACGGAAACCGACTCAATTGCTTTGCAATCAGCATGTGTGTGTGTGTGTGTGTGTGTGTATGTAGTTTGGTGAATTTGTCGGGCTTTTCAATGCTAATGACCGCTTGCCGGAACGACAATCACCTACGGCCGTAGTCAGTTTGCCCCGGGAAACGACGGTGCGAGTGAAGTGTGAAGCTTAAGCGGGGGTAACATTTGTTCCGGTGTCCTCTTACCAGAAATGTAACCATTTGTTTGCACTCTCCTCTCCCATACCGGGCGCTGGATTGTCCCCGAGTTCTATCTACGATCACCCTCGACCTAGGGCCGTCTTCCCTGGGTGTGTTGTATCAGCCCTTGGCGTTAGGATTTTGCATTCAACCTGCTATTACTATTACTATTGTCATCATTAGAGTACAATATTGGTGGTCACGGGATGGTGGGTGCATTAGGTTTTAGCTACGTTGCCATCGATAGGTGTTTACCAGATTTGAGATTACAAATCCCGGGTATGGATGGTTCTGGTTTTAAGGGGAGGGTGAAAGTCAACCGGGAAGTTGATGGAAAATATTTGCTTTATAGATGCCGGTGGCCAATACCAATGTTGGTTTGTTGATACAAGCACTACACAAACTGCAGATACCTAATCATCATTGATTCTTGTTGTAATATTCGATTGTTATGGTGTTGCGAATCTCACAATCAAAATAAGGCTTTATTGTGCAATCCTAGCAATATTCTGCAGATATTAAACAGTAAAACAGCTGGCAATAAGGCAATTAAACCCAAATATCCTTTCAACGCCAGCTACGATGCTCGTGAAAAGTAACTCCCGACGGTACCGCACCGGTCTGTGTTGAAATCCCGTCGGCAGAAGATGCCGCAGCTGTCAAAGAGACAGCAACAAACACAAACGTTAGCATCCCACATGGAGTGCGATTTTTGGCTCGTTCTACTCATGTGAGCAACTATTCTTACCCGTACGACCACAACATCGAACGACAAACGCCGTCGGATGTTCGATTTGCCGTAAAAAAGGCCCAACCAACTACCGCTGGACACCGTCGGGTGTCGGAAACGTCAACACAATCCCATTAGAAAGCTATTGCACTGCGCCATTTAGCGTCGCATCAATAATGGGCCGGATTATCCTCCTGAGCGATCCCTTTCACAGCGCGCTAATCCTGGCCACGTGGCGGGCGGACCGATTCAACCGGATGACACCGGAGGTGTGTCTCTGCCTGAGAAAGGGGTTCCCTTCTAAACGGTGTGTGAGCGTGTGCCGACGGTGGTCAAAACAGTGGTACGGATGGACCCCGGGACAAACAACATCTGCGCCGCGGTTTGAGTGGTAGTGTGGACGAGAATGGAACCTTACCCGTAACGGACCCATTGTCCGACAGCCGGTTCGGAGGGGTGTGGGCTGGCGTGTGGTGATGGTGATGGTCACTGATGGGCGTACCGGACAGTCCCCCGTACAGTGCGCTGAAGTCCTCCGGTGTGCTGCTACACTTCCGATGCTGACCGAGGGACTTGTCCCCGTTCGCACCGCCGGCCGGGCCGCCGAGACCGCCCCGGCCGTGGTCCTGGCCGCCCAGCCCGAGCAGCCGGTTCTCGTGCGCCCCGATGCCCATCAGCCGGTTGTCCTGCAGCGCCATGAATTTGCTGTCCTGGCCGGCATTGTGCTGGGCGGCCAGGTTGCCGCCGTGCGCGAGGGCCGCATGGTCGTCCAGCAGGCCCTGCTGCAGGCCGAGCAGACCGCCGACCAGGTTCGGCCGCAGATCGTCCATCAGCTTCGACTGGCTGCAGGACCCGGCGGTGGCGGTGTTGAAGTTTAGCTGCCGGCTAAAGATGGCCGGAAAGATGTTGAACTGCTGCGAGTCCGCCGCACTGGTCGGGCTGAGCCCGAGCGGTGTCCCGTTCGCTGCTACTCCGTCCGGTCCCGCTCCACTGACGCCTCCACCACCGCCGAGGCAACCAAGACCGCCGATGCCGCCCGCACCGCTGCCCGGTACGCTCGATGCCGCTCCTCCTAGAACACCGCCGACGGGGCCGGTTGCCGCGCAGTTGGTTTTGAACTCCACCGTGGGGCCGTGGCTGTCTTGGCAGCGGGTGCGGCCGGCGTTCGACAGCGATGGATCGGCGAGCTCGGCATTCACCACCGGCGCAGGCAGGCAGCAGTAATCCGTCGGCAGATACAGCTTGAAGTTGCGCGTGAACCAAACTGGGTGGGCGCTAAATTCCCCGGAGCGGTCTTAGTTGCGGCGGAACACTAGCCAAATAAGACACTCAAGCGCGGACACTTCAAACGGAAGCTACAAACGGCAGGACAAATCGTTTCTTTCGCGGCTTGCAAGGGAATCGAACATTTCCATGCCAACTGAGGGACTGTTGCTTCTAGGCGCTTGGCACTCTTGGATGGGTATTGATATCGAACTGAGGGAAGATAAAACTAGCGCACATGACACATCCGTTGCTACTTTACGTACGTATGTGTTGAATCCTTCTTCCAGCAAGACTGCGATACACTTAAACTTTATATTATTTTCATGACCTTACGGTTTACCGAACTGGAATGAACTATGTATGAGTAACTAATCACGATCTCTTCGTCTTTCTATTCTTCCTTAAGCACGGTTGTTCTGCTGCCGTTCTTCCGTCGCTACACAACACTTACTACTCACGCTTACGCTTACTTCTGGATCGTTTTTTCGCTCAAACTTCGCCCCAAAATACGCACGAACACTGCGACACTACCGACATCTGCTTTCTCGGCAATAAAATCACACAATTTGGACAACCTCGCACGCTCCAGTACTTCACTTTCTATCACCTTTTTACCATCTTCTCGACGCACTGCGGGGGGTTTGCTGGTTCAAAAATGCTGTTCATACTAGGTCCAATTGGCCACCGTTAACCGCAAAACTTGGCAAACCGCGCTAATCGGTACAGCGCTACAGCGGGATACCGACACGCTACTCACGCTGCCAGGGTCCGCCACCGGTGCCGTACGTTCGTCGGTAGTTCCGAACCCGAGTGTCCTAGGTGGGGTGCAGAGCCCGCAACGGTGCATCAGCGACGTTCGGACTGCGAAATGGAAATGCTGGAAAGTAACAAAATTAATATCATCTGATGTCCCCGCTTCGACCGGATCCAGGGGCTGGCCCGACAGAGGGCTTTTTTTTTAGCTGATTGTTGTTCGGATGATGCTCCCTTCTGTGTGCTCTGCCTCTTGGCCGCTCCTGCGAGCACCGTGTACCCGCGCGTGTACCAAGGTCCTTTTCGCGCGAGCAAAGGAATCGTTTCCCTGCGGCGGTGTGACCGGGCGGGTGAAACAGGGAAAGGGAGTTCAGGATTCTATCAACTGTGCAATTTCACGGATACTTCGCATAGTGTAGCCTGTGTGTGTGTGTGTGTTTGTGTTTGATAGAAGCAGTGCTGCCAAAAACGGAACCCTACCGAAACAAGGGGGACGAACACAAAAGGCAGGCTCGGGAAGGGTGTGCGTTAAGGGCGGGGGTGAACAGAAACAGAAGGCCACTGTGACTGCCACAGCAGATGGCTGCACGAGCGAGACAACAGGACAACGGGCCTGCCGATCCGCAAGCTACCAATTTCTGTAGAGGGATACCCACCATCGTCTCGCATCCTCACCGAAGGATGTGCGCATGTCCATGTTTGCGTGTTCTGTGCACGAACACGCGCCATCGCCCGACTGGATAAAGCGGGACGACAGCAGCGACCAGCAGCAGTGCTTCGCTCCCACGCGAGATGGGCAAAAAAAATTGACCAATCATTTCGAGCTAATGTTTTCGGTGCACGTTTCTACGGCAACGCCATACCGTGCTGGTGGTGCAACAAGGATAACTAGCGCCTTTGCGCTAGTGGTGTGTGCTATCCTGTCTGTCCCGTTTGTTCCATTTGCGTCCGAACTCGTCAGTGTGTGAGTTTGCGACTGTACGCAAAGCTGTGTTTGGTCGACGGCACACACGCGGCAAGGCGACTTTTGGTATTGTGCGTCGCATGGCACAGCACTTGGGCAGTGCGCAGGAGGCCGAGAGCCGCTACAAAATGGTTGTCCGTGTTGGTTGTCCCCCGTCGGATTAGATCCTGCGACGAACCGATGTTCTGTGGCGGGGCATTGGATGGATTGGGGTCAGCTGAGATGAAGTTGTAGTTTCATTTTCCTTGTACAGCTTTATTTAGTTTTTATTTCTCGCTTATGCCGTCGCGCTGCAAAGATGTCTTTGTTTTGGAGTGTCCGGGATATCTCAGGGATACACCTATCATGCATAGTAGCGTGCCCCGACAGTCGGCCATCTGGCCATCGGGGAATCGGGCATGGGGAGGGTGTGGGAGGTCCGTACCGTAGTTGATTGGAAAAGAACAACATCCGTCGGAGGGCGAGATAGAATTTTGGTTTTGACGGAGAGGTCTTTTTTTGCACTTTTCCACCCAGTTGGCCAGATACTTGGCGCTGGTTGTGGGTTTCCTTTTTTCCTGTGTTGCTGTGTGGATGTATTTAAATAGATTGAAAATAAACTCACGACAGCAGCAGGTTTATGATACTGTCCGTGTGACTGTTAGAGATGCTTGGTGAAGTCCTTACGACACGATAATGGGCTTTTAGGAACGAAAAGGAGCGCTTATATTCACATACGTTGCTGGATTTTTGACAATGCAATTGTTCCCTCAACTCGGCCTAACATTAAAGCAGGAGAACCTCGCTCAGTATCAATCCGGTTTCCGCGTTGGTCGGTCTCCGCTGGATAATGATTACTCGATAAACGGTAATCGATTGAACCTTCTTTTTTTTTGTCGGTGCCTCCATGCCCCCGTCGTTGGCAGATCTGTTTCGCTTTAAAGCTACCTCGGCCCAGCGGGTGGATGACATTTGTGGAAATAAAGTTTAGCAAATGTAATTATGTTTTCGCCATACTACCACTACTGCTACTGTTGCTGCTTACGGTTGGAGCGGTACCGCAAGCGGGACTCTAGGGTCCCGGGAATGGAGGTTTTTTCGACTAGCGGAGTCGGAAGCTCCCCTTCTACACCCTGGCCCGCAGCGAATCAATTTATACATGATACATGATCCTGCCTGCGAATGGGGAGGAAGGCAACGGTCCATCGAATAGAACCGTGATCGTTGGTATGGGAAGCGACTTTCGATTTTGCTGCTTTAATGTCGAACTTAATCGAGCTGGTCACACGAAACTCGAACTGTTGTTGTGAAATATTGTTGGGAGTTTTTTTTCCAACCTTGCCCGAAAATAGAACTTTATTGAAAAGTGATTTCATTTTTTTTTTAAATACCGTGCTGGTACAGAAATAATTCGACTCTTAATTGGGGGGCGTTAGGTTACGCACGGGCGTACGGGAAAGCCAAAGTAACAACACGTGGCCTCACTTACTGTGTCACAATATTTACACTTCCGGTCGGTACCGTTCCCGCTAATTATCGGGTGGCACCGACCACTTTCGCGCTCGACTGTCCTTCCCCTCTGAACTAGAATAGAAACAGCAGCGGTGGGACGGTTCGCAGTTTCGCAGTTGGGTTTTTTTTTTTAATAGTCCAGAATTAATCATACCCAAAGCCGGGGTGTGCCGAGGCCACATAGGGCGAAAATAAGCTTTATACATTTTTATACACACTCTCGCTCGGGAAAAGGGTGCGCCGAGATTGTTTGCCTCACAATCTCGAGCGAATTGTTCTGACACGTGGCCTCGGTGGGCACGCCTTGGTGGCCGTGCTTTATTTAGGCCACAAACACACACATATGAGCATAGGGCCACAAAGAAGTCACCAGCTTGGTTTGGGCGAAAGAAAAAAAGGGACACATTCTTGTAAAAAGGCGTACGCCAGCAGGACGAGTTGGCCAAAGTGTCAAGTAGCAAAGCCCCGAAATGCATTAGGGACAGCTTGACACACACACACACTCACCCACACACATACACCGCAGCGAAGCAAACGATAAGCCGCGACACCACTGCAGAGGCAAATGGGTGGGTTGGAAATGCTGGAAATAGAAAGCATTTTTCGTGCGAGTGCTCGAGAAGAAGTAAAATAGAACGTACAACAACAACGATAAGCAGGGAGGGATGGAGGAGACATACACACATCCACTCGACTAAATGGAAAAGAAACAACAGCAGTAGAAGCAACCAAGTGAAGGAACAAACACACACAAAGAGAGACGTAAGAACCAGCGATTCCGGCTGGTAATGCACGGTAATGCACTAAACCAAATCTAATTGCTGAACTCTCTTCTTCCGTGGCGGATCAAACGACGTGGAGTGGACACACTTTTGCCTACCAGGGGGAAGGGAGGGCAGCACGAGATGGTGTCTCGGAATCGTGACCCCACCTCCCCCGCCATGTATTGCGGAGTGGTGGGGGTGGTTTGTCCAAAAATTGGGAAATAAACTTTGGCCAAATTACTTAAACATAAAACAAAACCATCAAACGGGCGTTTTTTTTTGTGTGTGTCGTGTGCTCATGTGTTCAGTCTCACCCGTTTTTCGAACGGTTTGTGGGTTTCCTGTCCTTGTGTAGTGCCTGTGCACTGTGGCTCCGAGGACGACATGTTGACAGCAAGGAAACACATCACGAGTTACCGGAAAGCACTAGCCCACAACAGTCGATGGCAAAGTGGAAGTAAACTTACTTCAAAGGAAGCACGATGAGTCTTCCAGTGTTTTTTATTTGTGTTTTTTGACGATGGCATCGGTGCATCCTTTGGATCGTTCCCTTGGCGTTTTGAGAAACGATCGCTGTGCGTTGTGTGTGTGATATATAAAAAAAAGAAAGTAATATTGTAGTTTTCCAGTGAATGGTATGTACGCTTTTATTAAAAATCGAACCACCAAGTTGTTTTTTCCTTGAATTCCTGGTTTCCATACAACATTCTAATAAAAAAAGGGATTTTTATACACTTCTTTCATTTTTCACCTCTCTATTGTGAGAGGTTTTGTATTATTTTTGCACATTTCCATTTTAAAAACGACTTGCATAGAGATTTTGAGTTCTTTTTTATTATAGCACAAGAACACCATTCAAGTTTCTCACCCACACAGGATGAGAATTGAACCCATGATTCTTGGTGTACTACAACTGAGCGTTTACCTCAACCACTGTGAGGTCGTCGCTGAGCGGGTGTCGTTAAAACTCCATCACTACATTCACGGCCGTCTAACAGCAGCTAAACCACATTCACAATCGTGTTATTTGTGCGTTGTAGAATGAAAATTATGCTAACGCGAACGAAGCAAGCTGCACGAAACGCATAATCAAATCGCTCAGCGTGTAGCATTTGCTCACGGTTTCCCAGTACAACTCCCATCGGCAAAAACCCCTCCGAAAGCCAAAAATGCCACGAATCGATGATGAGTTTTCGAAAATCGCTTTCCCCTCTCTTCCGCCTGTAAGTAACGAAGGCCGTCAGTATCGCCACCCTCTTTCGTTTCATCATCCACGCACCGCCGGCTGGCGTCCATTTTAACCGCCATCGCACGGTTTTTCTTTACCGAAGAGCGCCAACCAGCATGCAATACATCCCCCGATCGCACATACATCCAGAAGCATCATTCTACCACCGACCCACCACCCACCAATCGGCGGCCGGTCGCTGGCAGCGATGATAGCGAGAGATTGTATATTTTATGCGGGATACATTAGCCAATTTCGCGAAAACCGTTTTACGGACAGTTACTAAAACGTTTTTCCCGTGCCTTCGAGGCGAAAAAAGGTAGTCGCGGGCAAAGAGACGACCGGGGTGGTGGTTGGCTGTGGGACGGTGCAAATGGAAAACGTGCTGTAGCAGCAACAACAACAACAACAACGACGACGAGGACGACGAGAGCAATACAGAAAAAAGCGTAAACGATCGTAATTAAAAAAACATGATTCCTTTTATCTACGGCAAGCATAAAAAGCTTAATGTACGTGCACACTTTCGTTTCGCTGCCCCTTCCAGGCTCGCCCTTGGGAGGAAATAGTCCTTTCTGTCTCTTCATTTATCTCTCTCTCTCTCTCTCTCTCTCTCTCTCTCTCTCTCTCTCTCTCTCTCTCTCGGCTTCCCTTCATGTGTATGCATCGCTTTGCCATCCTCTCTGCCACTGCCCCTCTCGTGTCGGTTCCGTGTGCGTGGCTTTCTTTCATTGCTGCTCAATTTCAAAATCATCCCCCTGACGGGTCCCAATAGTGGCCACGATTTATGGCGCTTGGAGGAAAGAACGCAGCCAGCGTCACGTGCGGGTGCTGCTGCGTATCCCTCCGGACGCAGCCGAAAGCGTTTGCATGGTGCCCGTTGCGGGATATCGATGTTGCTGACGGTTGATGGTGATTTTCATGCGCCCGCGAATGGACCCACCCGCTTCAGCTTTCCATCGTTCAATTTTCGATTTCAGCCGTAAGCCAAAATCCCCTATCCAAAATCCCCTCCTTTGCCGGCGCCCATTCCGTTCAATGTTCCGCGCGCCAACTCGTCAGCATCCATTCATTTTCCCGTCCCCATCCGACGACGGTAAATTATTACGAAACGAGCCTCGGGAAACACATGGCTCACATGCGTACCCCGGTACGGTTTTGCGTTCCATGTTGTTGTTGTTGTTGTTTTTTTTTTGTTGCTGCTCCAACGGATCAAAAAGGCATTTAAATGTATTTTCAATAAGCATTAAAAAGGCGAAACCGTTTTTGTCTCATTTTCGGCAGGATAAACACTAATAAGAGCTGAAACCGAAAAATGGTGGAGAGTGGAAGCGAACCTTTCCTTTTTTTTCGAGATGTTGCTTCCACTTTTCGTTGATTCTGGCCTTTTTATTCTCGGATGGATTCTCGGCGTTTGAAGCGGGAGGGATTATATTCCTGCATTTTTTTGTTGTATGGCGTATTTGGCTCGATTTCTGTGAGTATGTGTGTGTGCGTGTGTATGCTGCTAAATTCTTTGCTTAAAAGCCACATATCCCGTACATTGTTCGTCGTTCTGCGAAGCATGTACCCGTCTACATCCCGATCAATATTCTGCCCAAAGTCGTGTCGAGAAACACATGGAAATAGAGCTCTTATTTTTTGGCAAAAAAAAGGAAAATTTCGTCTCAAAAGTGTTTGCCTTATTCGTTGCCTTGCTCGTCACAACTAGAGATGCCTGGAGAATGGGGAAGCTTTTTATTGGAACAAGACATATCGCACTCCCAGCCAATGTTGCAAAAGGAAAACTCTCAAAGTCAAAGATTGTTTTATACGTTATTTTCAACATCTTATCGTGTTTACTTGCGACACTTATGACAATAGATGATATTTTAAATGTAGAAAAATGAATAATCCTATCACACTTTATTATGGTTAAAATATTCCACATTCCTTAAAATAGACAACTAATGTAACAAATGTGATAGCTTTCGCATTTTTAATTTTTGATTTAATTTAAAGTAATGAAACGAGGAGAAATTACATTATTTAATACTTTTTGATGAATAAAAAAGTAGTACCTGACAACATTTCCCTTACTTTCATCTAATATGTTTATGTTAAAAAAAGTTTTTATGGCTAATATTCGTTAAAAGGCATATCATCGTAAATAATTCAAAAGCAATATCAAAAGTGTTGATCGTGCGATACAAAAGAAGAACTTCAACGCCTCCTTCGATTAAAAGAACTGCAAACTGACAAAAGGCGTTACTTTCTGTGCTAGTGTACTAGTAAAATAGAGTAGTTTGTCCTAGTACATAAAACGAATCCTTACCGCCTGAAACCGTGGCGATTAAAGCTTTAAATCCTCGACTGCCGTCCGCTTTGTCGGAACTTCTCGGAAGTGCTGGCAGTATCATTCCAGGGGGCATATTGTTCATCTCACCCAAGCAACGGAAAATACCACATCCGCTAGCTCAATTTGCTTCACCCGGCTCCGGTGCGGCACGGGGCAGCGGGAAATATCTGTCCCATCGTACGCCGAAACAAAGCGGGGGCTAGATAACAGACTGAAACTATAACAATAAGCCTTCTTCTAGCGTCGCGGACTACTGCCGGGACAATGGAGAGGGGTGGAGACCGGAAAAACAACGCGATATAAAAATAAAGCGCACGCTGAAAAGGATGGTTAGGGATGGTACAGAAAAGGGGAAGGTGGAGGGAATTGATGTGAAAATGTTTCCCCGACATCCCCTTGCTCCACCCATTGCTCTCTGACACAACACAGCGCACACACATACACACTTACACAAACTTTGATGCGAGAGCGTGTTTAATAATTTTCGCAACAGAGAAGAGGATGTTTAATGACTTTTTAATGGAAGCGAGCAAAAAAGCGCATGTTTTCTATTTAGATAGATAACTGGATGAGATACCGGTGCTGTGCCGTTATGCGTGTGTGTGTGTGTGTCTGTTGTGCGAATACAGAAGGAACAAGGGGAAGTTTGCTCGGCTTTGGGAAAAGCGTTTGCAAACTCTGGCATCTCGGGTGCATGGTGGGGCTTGATGATGGCCGGGTTTTCCTCATCCCATTCAGACTGGCCTTTTTTTGCTTTTCCCTCCTTGGGGTGGAACTATAGCCGTGGGTAGGTAAGGAGAGGGCACAAGGAATCAACTTGCCACAACAACGATCAACCTCTACCATTTCGTTGGGGTGTGCAGGAACGAAATTCTCATTTTCTTGACGTCCCTCGTCACTCCCTGTCAAGTATCTCCCGTCTGCCCCCGGGATTGGCGTTTGCCGGGCCGTTTCGGTGCCGATGTTCGTTGGCATATCTGCGTATTCCTCCCATCAAGGTGATCCCTTTTTCTGCAGGGCGAAGCCAGTGCAAACTTCCACACACGGCTAAGGTCACGCTGGACCGATTTCACCATCTTTCCTAGGCGTGACAGCGAGCTGGGAGGCACTATGTGTGGGTTTTCCATTTCGTTTCCAATAATCCATTCCATGGAACAGGGAAACGAAACACGGAGTTCACCGTGAAGTGCTTTTTCGTTCGAAAAAAAAGAAGAGAAACAACTTAAAGTAACAGAACGAAAGAGCTGACTGGAGGAAAACCCGGAGCAAAACATCGCCGTGTCTTGCGCGGCTCGAGCCCGTGTCGGTGCGATTTCTTTTTTCCAATTTTGCGCTTCGCCTGTGATGTGTGACGTGACTTTTTCCCCGGCACAGGACCAAACACCTTTCTGAGCGGGACCCGGACACCGTGAGCGCCCGAAGCGATACGCGGCACAGGCGGCGGTCACCAGCGTCAGCGGCGGAGACGGATCGCATCGTCGATAGCGTTTCTTATCGTCCCAGCAGGGTGCGCAACGTTCGAAGCATCCTGGCGCGCTCCGGCCATGATGATGAGCATAATTTCTTGTGCCGAAGCGAATAGCCACCACCACGCTTGGTTCCCGTTGTCCCGTTGTCGGTCCGTCTCGGTTTGTAGTGCGGCATAGCTTGAGGCGTTTTTGTTTTTGGGAGTGTGGGGGATATATTTCGCTTCCACCGTGCAGGGTGTTGCCTCGCTGTGGCTGGGGCACTTTCCCGGACGGTCTGTGTGGGAGAGGAGATTTATATGGTTCCAATGTGATGAACTGGTGATGAAGATCGGCTTTGCCCGAACAATGCACCATACTTTGTGGATTTGCGTGTCCTATCGAAATATTAATTACGATTCTGCAGCAAAACCTCCGCCCCAGCAGCAGCAGCCGATGCAACTATTTCGAACGAGATCGTTCATTTAGCAATGCGATTGTGTCCTGTGTCCGCCATCCGCCTTCGCCCGTCCTTCAAACATCAAACGGAAACGGTACGGCCAGAGCCATTCCGAAAACGGAACCGTCTCCCGATGGCCTAATGGCCGGTACGGTACCGTTTGATCAGGTTGCGATAATAGCAGGAGCATAATTATCGGGTTTTTGTTTCGACCCGGGCACACCGTAGCGACGATTGCGTCCTGGGTGAATTAGTAATTTTCATACGCAGCCGCATTCACGCAGCAGTGATAGTGAACCGGGCCTGGTCGCAACATTTCGTCTATGCGGCTCGGCAGGCTCAAACAATAGCTTAACCGAGCTGTGCTGCAGATGCGGAGAAAAAGGGGCCGACATTCTGAGAGAGTGCGTGAGTCGGGGTCGGGAATTGAATTCTATTTCAATTCCGACATATGTATGCCCCGAGGGCATCCAACACGCTGGGAGGTGGGCCCGGAGAGCAGGTTTCCGAGCCGCACGACACTTTTCCGTCTCTCGTCTGCCTGGGCGCTGTGGCTGGCGCACTGGGGTAGCCTGCACGGGATGGCCGGTACCACCTGGCCACTTCGTTTCGAATTCAGCTTTGTGCAGGTGGTCGGGGTGGCCGGGAGATGGGGTCGACGATGTAGGGATAATTGTACGACCCAGGAAGGCGCACTTGATGCATCGGAAGCGGGAAGTGGTCCTGATAATTCTTCATTCGTTCAACTGAAGCCCACTGGAGGATTCGTTCTGCACGGACGAGGGGTTGATTGGGTTGGTTTTGGATATTTTGATAGTTTTTATCTGAAATTGTATAATTGTATCTTGTACAATTTGTCATTTGCCACAGATTGAACCACGGTTATGTCTGTCTCTATCTTTTTGTTGTTTATCAATACTTCACGGAATATGAATAGAGGAATTTTGAATTTACCAAACATAACTCCTTCAAAACTTAAGAACTTTCCATGCTTTAGCTAAAAATGCAATCTTTAGCCATTCAAGTCAATGCTGTTGCTATGCTTTGCTTCAACCCTCCAACCTGGGTTACATAGCAACCAAGTGACCCCGAAAGTGGTCAATGGATCCACTCACAATTAGTCACAAAACTCGGCTCGTCCCACTAGAGAGTTGCAGAAAGGCCACCGACTGGCCACCAACACCGTCTTGGCCCCATCGCCGGCGCTGGGCGTGACATAGACAGTTCAAAGTGTGTCGCTTGTCGTTCCTAATTTAAATTAATCTCACTTAATAGGACAGACAAGAAGAGGCATTCTAGGGCGGAAAGAATTCAGGGAACCGTACTGTGACGTCAGTGGTTCTTTCGTCCGTTTTTCCCTTCGATTCGAACGAAGGAATGATGATGGACGTTCTTTTTGTTTTTCCTATCCTTCCCCTAAACTGTTCTCTCTTTTACCAACAGAGATCAATTGTCATCCAAGCGATGTTCTATGCATTTACATTCTTTTCCATTTCATCCGGCATTCCGGGAAGCGAACAAGCCAGGCCACACAATGATACATGCAAGCTCCACACCGGATCCCGCCATTCATGTGTTATCGGTCTGCGTGGAGAAAAACTCAGCCCATCGAAAGTCAACCCACGACCATGCGGGGGTGTCCAGTTTTCCCCTGTGTTTCCCCCTGTTTTGCGTATCACCGACACCCTCTCCAGCAGCCCGATGCTCAACTGTAGCGTTAGGTGAACGTGAAGCGTAAGTGCTTTTGAATGTAAATTGCTCGGAAATCCAAAGTGGATTTAAACAGTTGTTTTTCACAGCCGGGTGCCCTTATCCCGTCGGCAACCCACCCACCGGGTACGGCTAGTACGGCATCCCGTATTCTCCACAGGGTTGTTCGATTTTAAATGAGCATTTTCCTCCATGGGTTTTTTACTCCCTTTCTCTCTCTCTCTCTCTCTCTCTCT
>AXCO02004832.1:0-19651 GCA_000473525.2 Anopheles melas | reverse complement strand
TATACTATGTCTTCGCACTTTACACTCTCACATTATTACGCACCAAATACTATGCAAATGAAAGCGCAGGACGCGCGGTAGCACGTGGTAGCAGCAAGACGGAAGATAGAAACAGAGAGAAACAGAGAGAGAGCGAGAGAGAGAGAGAGAGAGAGAGTACAGCAATGCCCGTTATCATGTGCTTTCAGAACATCGCTTCCGGTTCCTATGTTCTCGCGGAATGATTTCAACATCTGGTCAGTACTGAAGAATTGCATCGGCAAGGAGCTAAGCAAAATCACAATGCCGGTTGTATTTAACGAGCCGCTCAGGTAGGATCGATTGAACATCATCATGATCGGTGATATGATCCCACTTTCACGATTCACACCTTTCTTTTCTACAGCTTTCTGCAGCGTATGACCGAGTACATGGAGTACGCCAAGCTGCTGCGCGTTGCATCGGAACAGGCGACTCCGCTGGAGCGGTTGAAGTACGTTTCCGCATTTGCCGTTTCTGCGTTGGCCTCCAACTGGGAGCGTCTCGGGAAGCCCTTCAATCCGCTGCTGGGCGAAACGTACGAGCTCACGCGCCCCGATTTTCGGATCATATGTGAGCAGGTGTCACATCACCCGCCAATATCTGCATTCCATGCCGATTCGGACAGCTTCCGGTTCCACGGATCCATTCACCCGAAGCTCAAGTTTTGGGGCAAAAGCGTCGAGATACAGCCCAAGGGCACTGTGACGGTCGAGTTTCCCAAACTCAACGAGGCGTACTCGTGGAGCAATGTCAACTGCTGCGTGCACAACGTGATCGTGGGCAAGCTGTGGATCGAGCAGTACGGAATGATGGAGGTGGTAAGCCATCAGCATGGCATGAAGGCCACCCTCAACTTTAAACCTTCCGGGTGGAACAACAAAGATTTGCACCGCGTCGAAGGCTACATCACGGACAGAAAGTAAGTAATGAGGGCCGAGGCCCATGTGCACGATGCGTGTGCGAGGTGAGATTTACGGATTTTCCCCCATTGCCCTTGCAGCAAACGCAAAACGCATTTCCTTTATGGAAAGTGGACCGAGTTTATTAAATGCACCGACTACGCATCCTACGAGGAATACGTCAAGGAAAATGCGCACAAGTTTAAGCGCAACGCGGACGATCGCAGCAAAAGTCCCAACGAATCGCCTGGAAATACGCCACGCAAGGTGTTGTCCAAGCTTAACAGCTTGAAGATGAGCTCCTTCAAAAGCCTTTCCATACAGGAGGTAAGCTAGCGGACGACCAGCATAGTTTACATCATTCGTAATTGATCTTTTTCTATTTTTTTCGTTCTTTCTTCTGCAGCCCGATGATCCACCAGAACCGTCAGAGGGTGACATTCCCAAGAGCGATTCTACCTATTCGATCGACATTCCAAACTCCGTTGCCCTGTGGGAGGCCGAATCACGCCCTGCCAACACGGCCGAGTACTACCAATTTACCAACTTTGCCATGTCCCTGAACCAGCTGGAGGATCACATGAAGCAGCCCCGTGCCCTGTGCCCGACCGATTCGCGCCTCCGGCCCGACATACGAAAGCTCGAGCAGGGCGATCTGGATGGCGCGGCAGCGGAGAAAACGCGGCTCGAAGAGAAACAGCGCGAAACCCGCAAGAAAAGCAAAAAAGGCCAGGAGGAGCTGGTAATCTTTCCCCGGTAGGTGTCACCAAGCCGACCATAAAGTCGTCCTGTTAACGTTCTGTTTCCCCTTTTTTTGCAGATGGTTCAAACAGGAAACCAATCCACACACCAAGCAGGAGGATTGGATCTACAAGGGCGGTTACTGGGAGCGTAACGATGACAATCTGGAGCTGGATATATTTTAAATGCTCTTCCAAACGTACCGTGGACAGACAGACCTAACACAAATGACCCGTTGAAGTGAAATGCTACCGTTACTACTATTTACTACTCAGTGTACCATCATCATCCTTACACACAGGAATGCAAATCTTTCCTGCGAGAACTTTCGTTTGCTTCAACATAAGGCGGACTTACTGTTTTCCCAGATTTCCTCGACGCTAAGGGACACCAAGTAATTGAATTGATGTAATGGAATTATGTGAACAGGAACACGAGTTTAATGCTATTTTTGCTACCAACACTATACACAGCGGCCCTCCATTTCCAGTCCACAGCCAAAACTGATGAGCATGAAAAGAGCAAAACACGAAACATGCAGGAAACATGGTACACATTTCCGGGAACCAAATACGGAAACACTTGGGACAATATAATTTTAGATTGTAAGATGTACGAGTGGCGCAGCAATTTTGGAGTCTCATTTTACGACCATTTAACCACATTCACAAACAAGCAACACAAACACATACTCTAAAGCAACATGGGAAAGGGACAATAGAAAGGTTTGGGTCAATTAATGACAACATATTGCACAGAAACTGGCTTCACACGGCCAACAGCAGGCAAGAGCAGGCAGGCAATATTAGGCATTACATGCGTTTTTGCGATTCCTTTAGAACGAAAACAAAAAACGAACTGGCCGTTACTTTCTGTAGTCGCGTCATACAGCAGCGCTGCATCGCATCAATGAACGAGCAAATGCTTCATCAGTAGAAGAGATGGATATAAATATGTAGAAGACTTGCAATACAGTGTATCAAACCGTAGCAGAAGCCCGCCCCTATTTAATATAGCATAATTTGTTGAGGTGTCTATAACAACAGAAAGCAAATGTAACGCAAAGTTACTACAGCGTATCTATTACTAGAAATGTAAATGTACCTCTCAGCTACGCTGGGACATATAAGGTTACAACATATAAGGTTAATAAAAGCTACATAGTCGCTGCAACAACCAAAGACAAGTATTTTTACTAATACTATATTGCTGTGCTGTACGAAACTTCTATTGGGAAAACACGATTCATGCACTACATGTTGATAAACTACCATCCAGAAATGTATATTATGATTTGTTTACTTACTCGTCCCCCCCCCCTCCCCTACTCGGCCAACAGTAAAAGTAATCGAATGTAAAACAGAGCGAAACACTCACCAATCGATGTAGAGCTTTGCAAAAATGTTTCTGGTTTTCTTATTTACAATTTGTAGTGCGCGACACAATTGGAATAACATTTTTTTTTTGAATATCTTTTATACATCTCTTCACCTTCTGCTCCTCCCTCCTCAGAGGCTTGTAACAACGGTATTAAATTATTTCTCTTCTATGTAACGTAGGACATGTTTTCAGCGACGGTTAAAAAGATAAGAGTAGAAACAGCGTGTTCTATTTGTATTGCAGACGCGCCCTCCCTAATTCTCTATAACACCACGGCCACAGCAATTGTGCTAATTTACTTGCTACACCACAGCATGGGTTTGCTTGACTATCATTGTTATTATGATTATTTGTTGCTTTACTGTTGAATTGGTTTCACTTCTGAATGGCGCCTCTTTACGCGCGACTATGCGAACTGTATGATTGTGCCAAAAATGAAATAGTACCGATAATAACACTCTACTCTTCTTCTACTACTGCTCCCCTTCTTCCTCTAAATGACTATTCACAAGCATTGATAGAAAAGGCCCTTGTACTTGCAACCTGTGTCGTTAGCTACTATTGCGCATAAAAAGCATTCGTTAACGATCATCGATGTCCTCTTCGAAGGTATCGTTATCGTAATCCGTGTCGATCAAGAGATCGTTCTCATCTTCCTTTCCTACCGCGTCCAGCTTGATCTGAGGCACCATTGCCACTACCTGTTCATCATTATGCATCGGCTCATCTTTACAGTAGTATTGCTGCAGTTTCGTTTGCTTTACGCCGTTGCTCACCACCATCCCATCAACGCATTTCGTACGATTGGTGAACGTTGGCACTTGATCGATCGCGGTAAGTGCATCCGTGCCCATGCCCAGCAGCGCATGATGTCCGGACCGTTGCTGCATTTCGGTCCGTAGCTGTCCCTTCTTTCCACGCGCTTGCTTGGCCGGATCTGAGTTGACAACAATTGAAACAATCTCCTTTTCTTTATCACAATTCGCCACACAAAGGAAATCGCCATTACGATAGCGACGATGAAACACAATACAAAACAGAAACAGAACCCGAAATAGCCCACTATTACGGGGATAATAGATAGCAACGAACAAAAACAAAAGGCAACACATATGTACACATTTGTGTTCAACACATAGATAGAATATAGAAACAATGGAAAATCTACTTACAGAAGAGACATATATAAGAAGAAAAAACAAATTTCACCGCACATACGACATAAAGTGAGACTATGCAACATGGCGGGAACACAGGAAAACTCGAAAATAAGGAGCTTTTTTATGTGTGCTGCGCGCTCGATCGATCCATTACAGTGCTATTGTACAAACAAACAAAAAACAGTTCCTGTGCCGCTTTCTCCCCTATGCGCCTATTGACAACGATGTGCAAAGTAGATATATTAGTTGAGTATTTTCATTAAGTGTCATCATTTTGTTACTAGTTTTGTTTGCTCTTTGCTTCACTACAATGACTATTTGTTGTTTTACTGGACGAGTTGCGCTTAGCTGCTGTTTGCGTAGAATTGTATTGGGATCATTGTTTCAGCAGGTTTTCTACACTTTCTGTGCGTGCGTTAGTTAACGAAGCAATCTCTTCGGCTCCTCGGTCAATAGTTGCTCTATTACAAACACTTTGTGATCAAAAAAGCTAATCAGAGTTTTGTAGCAAAAAGAATTCTCAAAAATGCTTTGCTCTCAATTTCTCACCTACCCGCCTTAAGCTACGTATGCAGGACGTATACAGGGTGGATGATGATGGGGTGCAGCTAATGTCGTGTCGATAAAAAAAAAAACAGATCACAGATTCGCAGGACATCAATCAGACAACTGCAGTTGCTTGGAGTACACTACCAAAGTAGATGCGCACTAAGTTTTGCGTACAAAAGTTAACTAAAGTTCCACCCGGCTGTGTGTGTGTGTGTGTGTGTGTGTGTGTGTGTGTGTGTGTTCGTGTGCGCACGCACAAGGTGGAAATTTAGATTAATTATTCAGACTATTTTTTCTCCACACGCCAACGGCCCGGCACGATGTCACCGACATTCACTACATCGTGCAGTGCGGCGACCGCCGGCGGAGGTGGAGGAGGCCGTGAAAGATCAGTAATGGCACAGCCGTGGAATGGAAGCATTACCGAAAGCTCGGGCGCCGTCATATTGGCCGCATCGGTAACACTGTCCATGCTGACAACATCATAGATCGAGCTAAACGTGGCGAAATTGCCATCGAATATATTGTTCTCCGACTTGGACGAGGTCAGCGAACTGCAAGGACTGGTGGACGAGGAAGAGGCTGCATAGTGCCGTGCGTCCAGCAGCAGCAAATTGGCGCTCGCATCGTCATAGGTACCCTTCTTCGGAAGCACCGATTTTGTACAAATTTGCGTTTGAGGCAACTCCTGCGAACAGCAGTTGGTTGGCGTGTCGGCTGCACTGCTACTAGCCGTGCTGTCGTCCGGATAATGGAAATGCAAATGATGCTCCTCAAAGCTGCAGCAGCTGCTCATGGTGGTAACACTGCTGCAGCAACTGTCGCCACTATTTAGCAACGAGTAGGGCATCATGGTGCACATCAGCACCGAGGAAGAGGGCGGCAATGCGAGCGATGGCGTAGTAGAACAGCTCGAGTCACACACGGACTGCCGATTGCTGCGTCTGTACGCTTGTCTAGCGGTTTCCTCGCAGGCGATTGTTTGTAGGGGCAAAAGCGAAGGACTGTTTGCGATGGCCGTCGAGGCAGAGCCGACTCTTGGGATGCTTTCGGCATCTGTTGCACCGACCAGGGAGGCTGCATGTTCAACGACATCACCCTCAAACGTACTGGGCTTGTACACACATTCGGAAACACATTGAACGGGAATAATGCTGCTGCTGCTGCTGCTGCTGGCGGCCGTGGAAATGGATATAGCATTCGACTCAATGTTACCACTTCCATCTGCACCACCAGCACCACCACAGTCGGCCGGGGACATATTTACGAGGGAAGGATTAGACCGAGACCCACCACCAAAATACGACACAACGACAGGAACGGAGTGTTCTGCGTACGCGTAACAAGCGTTTGAATTACCTGTACCTATAACGCCAGACACTGCCGCGGTGGTATCGATTGTACTGCTGTGATTGTTGCATGTCGAAGGTTCCTGTAGGGAGAGATTCTGAATTCCTTTGGCCAATATTGTTCCAGCAGCATGCGTTTCGCGTCCACTGCACAGTTCTGGAAGGAAGAAAGAAACATGTGGCATCAGTATCAAGCGCTCAACCCACCGCAGGCATGACTTCTACCGGTCCCATTTACATACCGTATGATCGTTCTGGCAACTTTTCGTCGTCGTGCGTCAATGGACAAATGTCATCGTCCTGCAGCTCATCCGGATCAACAAACGAATCGTCTATGTGAGCATGCGGCTCGTCCTCCTCCTCATCGTCGCCTTCATCCTCATCATCCACCAACGACAGGCTGTGCGGTGAGGTGGACAGACCGGTTTGACTCGAGTATATCTGGCCGTTGAAGTACTTTTCCGGGTTCACTTCGTACGGTTCACAGGGCACTATGTGGGCAAAGTTGAATGCGCTTGGGTTAATTTCTTGCGTCAACCACTCCGTGCAAATCAGTTGCTTCATCGTTATGCGCGTTTTGGGGTTCTTGTCCAGCAGGGACAGCAACACGTACTCCAGCTCGGGACTGATCTCCTGCGGTATTATCAGTTCCGACTTTAGCGTTTCCTCGATGTCCAGGAAGGGATTTTCGAAAAACATCAGCACATACAGCGTTACGCCCAGGGACCACATTTCCAGCTCCGGGCCGGCGTACTTGTTCCCAGCCAACACCTCGGGACTGCAGTACTCCGTGGTGCCATAGAAGGTGGAAAACAGCTTGCCTTCCTGCATGAAGGTGGCCGACCCGAAGTCGATCAGCTTCACATGGAAGTGCTGATCTATGATGATGTTTTCGTCTTTGATGTCGCGATGCAGAATGTTCAGCGAGTGCAGGTAATCGACG
This sequence comes from Anopheles melas, assembly GCA_000473525.2. Classification (NCBI taxonomy): domain Eukaryota; kingdom Metazoa; phylum Arthropoda; class Insecta; order Diptera; family Culicidae; genus Anopheles; species Anopheles melas. The sequence continues at coordinate 12,609 of AXCO02004832.1, read as the reverse complement.
GCGTTGGCAATTTGACGGAAAATGTAGCAGCCCAGCTTCTCGGTCATTGCCGGCCGTCGGTCGATAAACTCGAACAAGTCCATCCCCGAACCGTGCACTTCCATGACGAGCTGGAAGAACTTTTCGTTTTCAAACACGTCGAACACGGTCACGATGTTGGGATGCTTCACGTGCGTCAGCAGATAAATCTCCATCGGGATCTCCTTTCTATCCTCCGTGGTTATCATGAAATTGGAGCACAGCTTCTCCTTCAGAATGAACTTCGATATCACCAACAGGCGGTCGGTGTTGCGGTAGCTAAGCTTCACGTACCCGTACGCACCTTTACCGATCTGCTTAATCGTTGTGTAGTGTTTGTTGTACTCTCCAAAAACCTGCTCCTCCTCGCACTGCGACACCAACGACACGGAGTTCGGTCTGCTCTGGCTAACAGCAACTGCCGCCGCTGTCGCATTCGCGATCTTGCTCGGTTGGCCAAGCGAATTATCAATCGTGCTGGTAATGCTGTTAAACGTAAGCGTAACATTCGCCTCCTCCAGATTGTTATAGGACGATTCTGGATCGCGACTTATCCAAATGCAGTACACCTTCCGGCCGCAGGGAAGCATCTGGCTCGAGATCGTGTAGATTATGTCAATCACATTCCCGTCGTAATGTATCGCTTCTCCTCTATACTTCCCATCGACGTACGACAGTCGCTTGCCAGCGTTTCCCATCTGTCGGATAATGTCGGCGATGCCGCCAGCCGAGTGACGTTTGTGCTGATCCGGCGTGGACGTGACTAGCGATCCTGCTCCCCCCTTGGCAAGCTCGTACGGCTTTATGAACCGAGGCGTTACCATCACCGGTGGGGCGCTAGCCGGTGTGCTGTCCTTCAGCAGTGCCACATTTATGTCTTCCGAAGTGTACAGTGGGCTTTTGGTTTCGTTGATGGACACATTCTTCGAGTTCAATAAATTCATACATAGTGAGTTTTCGTTGACTGGCGTGAGCAAATCGCTTTCCGGCAAATTTGCATAATCTTCCGATACTAAGACACTGCTACACTTATTCACTACCTCTTTATCTCCTGCTACTGGCGCAGATGAATTGCTCGATACTGTTGCAGTTGCTGCTGATGGTGGTGTGGCTACCGTTGCAGCTGTTACTACTGCTGCCGCTGCTGATGCTGCTGGGGTCGACGCAAGTGCGGAAGTGGTGCACGGCTGAAACAATAAGAAGATCGATGATTCGTCATTCAACAATGCTGATGATACCTTCCCTGCAATGCTGCTTACCTTTAAGGCATGGTTGTTTTGTGCGTTCGAAACGTTTGCAAAATTTCGATTGTTCTCGCTATTATCCTCTACGTAGTAGGCATTTTCCGACATTACCACAATACTGAAGTGATTTCCCGGCTCGTCTGTAGCGTTTTCACTGCCGCTTGCGACGGGTGCCTGATCGATGCGTGATCCATCAGCCATCGACCCTGCCGCTGGTAGCGTATTCATTACAGCAATCGAACTGTTGAATGATCGTTTACCGGGATGCGAGGCGTTCGTAAAATCTAAGCAAACCTTGCGCGGCTCCTTCACAGGACTGACGGTCGCATCGCACTGCGATGTTCGTATGTCATTCAGAGCGCCGGACAGGAATCCTTCCTTGCTGTTTTCCAGCTCCACGTGATCAGTTTCCGTTTCCGACTCGTCGTTGTCTAGGGACGACAGCGTTGCGTTACGACTTCGGGTCAAGCAATCGGTCTCTTGACCAAAGTTGGGAATCAGCTTCGTTATGTGCTCCCCAATGGTCTTGCTCTGTGGGATGCCAAACATCAGCATAGAAAAGTGATGATTGCACGATTCTATTACCGAATTCTCGTCGATCACCAGCAGCCCCGACAGGTTTGTGTACACCCAGATTGTGATCAGGTATAGCAGTGCGTTTGGATTCGACACCCCGCTGTCCGTCGTGTCGGTGCCAGTTTCGTGGTGGGATATCAGTAAACACAATGGAAACGATACTCCGTCCTGCGTCTTGCCCGTAGCCTTCTGCTTTCTGATATGCTTCGCTATGAGGCTTGTGTCCGGGTCTGGAAGTTGAATGGCCGGTATCAACAGCGCTACATCCATTCCTCCAAATTTCTCCACCGAATCCAGCTGGAACAGTATCAGCGCTTCATTGTCACCCGATACGATGTAACCGTTTTGATCGACCACCAGCTGGGCCACCCTCCTCTCTACCGGCTCCGCCACCGCTAGACATCTCTGGCCTTCGGTGTCGATTTGCCTAACCCACAGCGAAACGGCCACGTTTTTGTCGTACTTTGTGCACAGTTCGACCACTTTTCCGCTCAGGATTATCACCGTCCCATCTTCACTGTTCAACTGACCTTCCGCTAAAGCAGACACGTGCATCTTGCTTTTGTTAAACAGCAGGCTAGTAAACTCCATCTCACACAGCTCTTTCGAGTTGTATCCGAGCAGCTCGCAAGCATTGCGATTGACGATCAGTATACGGGATGTTTTCGAGTCGATCGTGAAGACCGCCTTGTTTGGATTGATATCACTCTTTGGCAGCCGGCCAATCGATTCCGACGCCGATGCAATGTACGAGGTGTTGTACGGTGAGGGTACACCATGCGGGAAGCATCCTCCCTTCGGGCGGAAGGCCGTGAATCGGACTCCATTTGAACCGTCCACTCGAACCCGGTCCATGTTTGCCATCGAGTCCCAGCTCAACCGTACGGGCGAGTTTATTGCACTTACGAAAGCAGCTCGAGTGAGTGGCCCACCGTACCGGATGCACCTTCTGCCGATGCCCGGAAAGCTTTGGTTTGCTTCGAACGAGTTGCACAAACTGCTCTGTCCTGGGACGAGGATGGAGATTTGTTGTCTGTAACAAAAGAGAAAAAAAAAACGCACACAAACCTACGTTAATACGACCGTGAAGAAAATGGACAATTAACCCCCCCCCCCCCCCCCCCCCCCCCCCCCCCCCCCTTTTTTTCCCCCCCCCCCCCCCCGCTAAAACCGTCGACCTTTTAGTCCGCCCTCACCTTAGCTCGCTTAACGGGGTGAATGCATTGTATGGCTTAAGATGAGATGGTTTGGTGCCACTAAATCCATCACCTGGACGGCACCGACGGAATGCGGATTGCTTTTTGCTAGTAGTACAACAGTTTACGTTCAGGAGCTGTTTCCCTCTTCTTTTGCTGCATTTTGTCTGCTCGAGCTGCACATCTTTGCCGCTGTCTTCCGTTCGATAGCTGCTGCAACTGGATCGAGTAGAAATTTCGTTAACGCTATATCTCGTTACATTTTCGGGGGAAAAACGGTGCTCCCTCGTAAATAGTTTTCTAATGCCGTGAGAGGTTTTAGCCAAACCAGAACAACATCAGCGATAGGACCACCAACAATGACAGTTGATGTGAAATCGAAAATCGATAGGTCTCATCGCAACACCATTGCGCATGTACTGTGCAACGATGCACTTTGCATCGGAAGCGGGTAACATCGTATGCATCATTTCCAGCTGCATTCTGTTTTCACTCACCTATCCATTTTGAAAAAGCCGTAATGAACATTAAAACAACACACACGTATGGCGCTGCAACAGCTACACAATTCGCAGAGGCTTCCGGTCGCACGGTTTGCACATAGCAATTAACAAATATGGACGCCGAATTGGTGTGAAATTACACTTTCTGCACGTTGGATCGCTCCAATAGATGAACGAAAGCGGTTTTCGAAAGTTACAGTGCTTATTTCACTACTAAAACGAAAAATAACTTGCTTCAATTGCTTTACAAACAAATTTTAGCGCCAATTTCAAGTTCCTCCATAAACAATTCAATTTTCTCGTTGATGTGAGCTGTCACCTGTCATGCTGACAGTTTGTTGTTTATCTACAAAATCGATTTGCCTTTGTTTGTCGCCATTGTTTTTCTTCTGCTACAGCAAAATTAAAGCGGATATTGTTGTCCTCCTGCGTCCCAGACAAACATTTACACGGTGTACGTTATGGCAAATATTCCTCCGGTCAATTCCAGAGTGTACGTTGGCGGATTGGGAGAACAAGCGAAAGTGGAGGAGTTCGAAGAGTTGTTTAAAGATTTTCAACCATACCAAGACTTGACGCTTCTGCGCGGATTCGGGTTCATACAGTTTCATTCCGAAAAGGCAGCTTCTGCTGCCATCAAGGCGATGAACGGCAAGCTGTTCAACGGTCGAAAACTGATGGTAAAGGTGGCCAACGACAATCGCGCAAAGAAGGGATTGCTACCTCGGGGTAGTACAGCAGCTTCGAATGCCAAGTCAAACGCGTCGGGTGCCGCTGCCCGCGACCGTTCGCCCGTGGATCCGATCCATCCGATCAAACGTGGATACCATCCACAGCAATACAGTGTTGCCGATTTAAGTAGCGTGTATCCGGAGACCCCGATCGGGCAGGCACCACATCGAGGAATAGAAAGCAATGATTGTGAAATCATAGTGGTGAACAAGGAGCTAACGTAAGCAATCACACAACAGAAACTACCCGCAATTACTATTGCCAGAGTTGCCGTTGCCTAACACAATTGTTTCTTTCATTTTAGCCCATATGCGGAAGGTATTGAAGCTCGGCTGAAGCGGGCGGGTTTGAGCGTAGATCTACTGTTTCCCAACAATGACGTGCCAATTGGCAAGGTACTTGCAAACAGAGCATCCCAGGGAACATACTACTGCATTGTCATCACTCCAGAGAATCAAGAACGCAACAGCATTACGGTAAATGTGCTGTACGGTATACCGGCGGAGCATCGCAACATGCCCACGGATGATGCTATAGGTTTCATCGTGAAAAATTTCGACGATAAGCGAAGGCAGGAGCTTGCGCCCCATAGCCGATCTGCTTACCACCGTGTGGCTCCAGCAGTTCAGCCACAACCTCAGCCAGCACAACTGCACACAGATCTTGAGCAAAGGCAAGAAAAGCACCCAGAAGCGATTCAGAACATGATCAACCTGTTGGCTGCAAATCGTTCCCTGACCGTGCTGCAATACGAAAGGCTAATCAAATATCTGAACGAACGCAAAGAGACTCAGATCCGGCTGGAGCTGGGAGAGGATGTGGATAGTACGACCGCAAGCTCCCTAATACCACCGATAGTTTCCGCTGCTCCGGTGAAAAGCAAACAAGAAACGGAGCGAGAACTACAAAGGAAAATTTTGGACATCATGAACAAACCATCGATTTTAGGTGTTGCGAAGCCTGTAGCTTCAGTCGAAACCAAGCCGAGTACGAACACCATGCCAACGTCCACACTGTTGCATGACCCCAAGGTACAGCGAGCGCTAGACTCACTGTTGCAAAGTCAGTTGTTTTCAAACGTTAACGTGGGATACAAGATGTAATCTGCATTACAACCTATCTTAAACATTTAAATTATATTAATACCTGCAATTATAATGCCTGTCTGCACGAATCGCAAGGAATGAACGTTAAAGAATAAAACGTTTTCTCTTCAATTATTCACAGCGGCGGGCACACAGAAATAGTCGCGCGATAGTGAAGCAAAACTGTTCTGTCCAGCTTTGTGGATCCGTCTCATACATGCGTCACCGAAAAGCAAGTGAAAGTATGTACGATATCCGCAAACTTTTATTAAAACAACAACGATTGATCGTAAATAAAAATTGTATATGCTAATTAAAGTTGCATAACCACCAATTCATTCATGAATATTTTATTGCCAACCACCTCGGGATACGCATACGCATATTTCCGATTGAACATGGAATGGACGGTGTGTATACCTACCCAAGTCATCGAAAACACCGAACGGTTTATTGTTTTATGGAATACAATTTTTGCTTACAAAATTGCTCTCGTTATATGTTTTCGTACAACGTACAGATCGATGAAATAAAACTTTCCATTTCTTTAACTTTTGTTTTGTAACTTATGAACAATAAAACAAAACATCCAAAACGTACAAATTTGAATCAACGAGCCAGAAAAACATAGCACATCACAGCTGTCATTTCACGTTTGACAGATATCAAAAAGGCAAGCGAGAGGAGGTTTTACTTCCTAGAAGAGAAAAATTACACATTTTTAGTGCAAATCAAAGGCCAATGTAAATAAATATACTATCCAAATAGATATCGGCTATCAGTGAACCATAGCTTAAGTGTTTCTGCTCGGGCGAGCGTGGCAACCATGCGTAACAGTAGAAAATAACATGCATTATCTGGTGAGTGAGTAGCAAGCAACAAACAGGAAAAATAAGAAGAACAGTTTGGAGTTCAATGAAAAGTTTGCTTACAAAAAAAAGCATAATCAGAAGGACGTTGTAATCTGGTTACAGCGCCGTACGAACGTCATTGAACTGCAGACGCACGAACGAAACACACTAATAACACTGCCTTTCGGTTGTTTTGTTTTCTCTTACCCTTCCGATGCTCGTTCACAGCTTGCCCCTGCATCCTAAGGAAGTCGTCAAGAGTGGACCGAATCCAAAAGACAGGGATCCGGATTAGACAGAGACTGGGAACAGGAACGGGCCAAAAACGGGAAACCCCAGTCTAGGCAAGCAAGTGCTGCATTGGATGCAATGTTCCGAGAGCCGTGCTAGGCACAGTACACAAGACGGTACTGCTATTACTATTGCTACATCTATGAAACAGGCTTGAGACCAAAGAAGCAGGGCGTGTGATACTTGTGCATACCAGGAACATCCAGCCTTACCCCACGGACATTGAACGAGCCACGGAACTTGAAAGAAGCAGTGAGAAAAGTGAAATTGTGATGATCGTTCAAGAACCTGTGCAGGTAAATTTGTCGTAGCTGACGATTGATTAAAGTCTCAAACAAACCCAGTAATTACAAAACGAATGGTAGCGCCGTGAAAAATCAATCATTCGTTATTAATAGCAGAGCGCGCAATACATAACCCTGTTCGGCCCGCTGAACGGCGTCATAAGTTTGGACTAATCGATATCTGTTATGGCCCCCATAGTATAGTAAAGTTTTGCAAAGCTCTCGCAATCGATAGCACAATTGGACACGCAATACTGATATTTGCACAGTTCAAACATTGTTGTCATTATTCGTTCGTTGTTTTCTTATTTCAGGCCGCAATATGGCACTGCCTGAACCATTACCACTATCAAGATGCCACGTTTCTTGCCGAAAGGCTTTGCGCTGAAGGTGAGTATACATTTGTACAGCGACTGAATGGCACTGAACATGATAACGTTCCATTCTTTTTCATTGCAGTGGAGTCTGAGGAGAGTATTTTCCTGCTGGCAACATGTTACTATCGATCGGGACAAAAACATTTGGCCCATTGGTTGCTTTCGAAGAAAAGCGTTCGTTCCACGCAGTGTCGCTTCCTTCTTTCAAAATGCGCCTTTGATTTAAAAAAGTAATAACTCATTATTGCCGCCGATAATGATGGCTTGCTAATGGTGATTATTATCTTCCTCCCGTTGCAGATACTCGGAAGCGGAAAACGCCTTGATAAACGACGATCACCTCAAGCAAAGGCATTTGGATGAGATTGTGAAGGAGTTTGGTGATATTGCATGCTTCGCGTTGGAGCTGGTTTCAAAAATATGCCTAAAGACTGAACGAGCCAAGCTCGCGAACGATGCCAGTCGGAGAGCTGTCAAGCTGAATCCCTTCCTGTGGCAATCGTTCGCAGATTTATGTAGCCGGGGCGAGAAGCCGGACCCCGATAGCGTGTTTCAGCTGACTAGCACTGATATCTTCCAAACAAGCCAGGCACATCACTACAACTCCATCGTGTGGTTTGGCGGCGCGGGTGCGCATACTAGCGGGCCAGTGTTGGATCCGGCGGCAGGAGGCAACGATAGCTCGGATCAACTAGGCGCCAACATTGATAATCCGTCAACGCCGGTTGATCAGTGCTTTACGCAAAACGTTAACACACCGAACAACCACCATCCGCCTGGTGCACCGCCAGGGATGGGGCTTGGCAATGCACCGTACGTTCCCGCGCAACAGAACCTGAACTACTCGTACATTAACAATTCGGTCGGATCGATGCGCGTTGGCGGGGCCAATCTGAGCGCGGGCGATCAGACGCCAACACACGTATTCACGGAACACAATACACCATTCCGAAAGCAGCAGTTTAAGTATCTCACCACGATAAGCCCTACGACGCCCAGTTTCGGGGTGCTACCGATCATACACACACCCAACGAACCGATAGCGTTTCTCATGACACCTTCCCCGCAGCTGGTGCAAATGGGCACACCGGTGGGGCAGACGGGCCCAACGGCACTGATACAGCAGCAAGGCTCTCAGTTTATGCAATTCGCCACTGGCATGCAACAAACGCCGCAGCAACAGCAGCAGCAGCAAAGCCATGGCTTGATAGGGGACGGTACGTTAGGCGATCCGCTCGCCGTGGCTCCCAACCGGAAGATAGCGCTGTTAAGCAGCAACAAAAAGATGCGCCGCCATCACCACAACAATTTGGGCACGATGGGCAACATCATCAATCGCAAGCACGAGTCGCCGCACCATCCTCAGCAAGCAGCTATACAGCTGCTGCAGCAGCAGAGCACCAACACCAAACCGATCGTATTCAGCCAAACAGGAAACCAACTGACCACTACACCGCGCACACCCAACACGACCGGCGGTGCGCTACAGCAGGGCCAGAATGTGCGGCGCAGCTCGCGTCTATTTAGCAACAGCAACTCAGTCAAAGAGAACGCCAAAAGTCCACAATTGAACAACAAATTCGTGGCGCCTCGGTCACCGCCCCGGCGAACGAAACAGCGCATTTCGAAGACAATCAACAGCAGCGTCACTACACTGATGGAAAACATCCCGGAGAAGAAGTCCTCGGTGTGCGGTGCTGGTGGTGATGCACCGGTGAAGGAAAAGATCGAAACCATCACATCCACGGTCGACGATAGCACCTCGCCACTGCTAAACGAGAAGGTCTTGCTGAACAACAGCATCAACAGCGCCCAGAAGATGGCAGCGCAGGTGCTGCAGCTAAAGAAACAAAGCGCCGATGGGCTGATGACGCTTCTGCGCGAGCTAGGGCACGGGTATCTGCGATTGCAAAACTACGAATGCGAGAAAGCGATTGAGCACTTTTCCAACGTTCCATTGCATCACTACGAGAGTAGTTGGGTGAAGAGCATGATAGCGCTGGCCTACCACGAAATGCGCGACTACGAGTCGGCAGTCCAGATTTTCCACGACATCCACGAGCGCGAACCGTACCGGCTGCAGTACATGGAAATCTACAGCACCGATCTGTGGCATCTGCAAAAGGATGTAGTGCTGTCCTCGCTGGCGCAGGATCTGATGGCGCAGGACAAAACCTCGCCGATAACGTGGTGCGTGGCGGGCAACTGTTTCTCCGCGCACAAGGAGCACGAAACGGCGATCAAGTTCTTCTTCCGTGCAATACAGGTTGACGAAGAGTTTGCATACAGCTATGCCCTGCTCGGACACGAGCTGGTCATGACCGAGGAGCTGGACAAGGCGCTCTCGATGTACCGGTTGGCTGTGCTGCACGATCCGCGCCATTACAATGCCTGGTTCGGCATTGGAACAGTATTCTGCAAGCAGGAACGGCACGAGCTGGCCGAGCTGCACTACCGCCGAGCATTGCAGATCAATCCGCGCAATTCGGTCATCATGGTGCACATAGCCGTGATGCAGTTCTTCCTGCGCAAGACCGACCAGGCCATCAGGACGCTGAACGCGGCCATCGCAATCGATCCGAAGAATCCGCAGTGCAAGTTCCAGCGCGGGTCGATGTTCTTCATGATGGGACGCTACCACGAAGCGCTCAAGGAGCTGGAAGAGCTGAAGCAGATCGTGCCAAAGGAAGCGATGGTGTACTATCTGATGGGCAAAATTCACAAAAAGCTGGGCAACGTCGATCTGGCACTGATGCACCTTAGCTGGGCCACGGATCTCGGCTCGAAGGGGGCAAACAATCAGATTAAGGACAACTTTGACTCCATCATTCGGACGCAGGATGGTGACGGTAGCAGCAGCATCGATGGTAGTGGCGGCGGCGGCGGCGCCGGCGAATCAAGCAGGACGGGGGGAGACTCGACCAACGGTGGTGCCGCGGGAAGTGGCAGTGCGGCGCACGGTGACGGGGGCGACGTGGAAGACAAAATTGGCAGCGTTGTCAGCCTGGACCCGGAGGCGGGCAGCAGTAGTATCGATCCGGACTACTTGCTGGGGTTCGAGCATGGATCTAGCGACGACTCGACTGCCGCAGTCAGTATGCGAAATGAGTCACTAGACATAATAGCAAACAATTTTTACGATAGTGACAGCTATTAGGTACATGAAGGTGTGTGATGTGGCGTAGCGACTTTGCGAGCGCGTTACAACAACAATGAAACAACAAAATCCCATACACACACACACACACACGCGCGCGCGCGCTCGCGGGCATATACGCTGTCCTGTCCTCTCAGTCGCGTCGGTCGTCGTTGCCCGCCGTCGGTAACGCCTTTCGAGCGCAGTCAGTCATAAGCTTAAGCTGCCGGCCCCCTCCTCCCCCTCCCCCATCCCCCATCCCCTTCACCCTCCCAAAATGCGTGTGATCAAATGTAGAATATTAATCTTGGTAAATGATACAATTCTCTCGTCTCTTCTCTATATGCCTCCTTTTCCCCCTCCTTTACTACTACTACTACTACTACTACTACTGGTCTGTCATTGGAATCTGTGTTTCTCTTAGTAATCAATGGTTCATCTAATCATGTGTAAGATTTAATCGTTTATAATTGCGTCTTTTTGTTATTCCATTTAAGCATAAGTAGCAGTTTATTGCAAATTCATTTTATGGAAACCCACCAAACAAAAAAAGAATAAAGAACAGGAAACAGCAGAGCATACAAACACACACACACACACACTATCGCGGACTCGGATCGGTTTTAATTTAGATGACATGCGATGATGTGTGCGTTTTTAGCAGTGCAGTGCAACGCGCTAGGTAAGTGATGATATGATGTTACCGATACACTTTACGTTTATCTTTTCATTGTATATTTACTTTGCCTATCGCAACTAAGATGCCAAACATTCATAACCGCTTCTCGGATGGATGGATGGTTGATGCTTACAAACGATAGTTGAATAAACAGAGTGTTCTTAAGGTGGACCTTTGCGAGCGTCTAAACAGGATATGCATTCCCGAATCACATTCATTATGTAAATATTGTAACAGAAAACAACAGCACCAGCAGCGCTTGAAAGTATGGGAAAAAACGAACGCCTTCACGGCAAGTTCCAACTAGCAATCAAGGCAGAAAAAAAACAGGGAAAAGGAAAAGCAATACACAACCGTTATGCATCGTCGAGTTATGCGCACCTGAGAATTTGTTGGACTTGTTGTGCCGACAGCCAAAAACTTTCTTCAGCAGTGTTTGTACCCAAGGCAAAAGGGCAACAACAAAACGTAAAAGAATCTTCAACCTCAGCCGGACGGATGGAAGTGGTGTTTGAGCCGCAGCGCAGTGGGAAAACATTTAGCGATAAAGCATCCGAAAAGAAAGATCAAGAAAATCATTCAGGAGACGACGACGGGCTCTTTAATGGGCCTCATAGTAGGCGAGGCTTTATGATCTGCACGTGTGCGTCGACGACGGAGCAGCAGCAGCAATGAAGAACAAGCAAGTGTGAAGCCACGAAGATGTTGAACACATAAGAAAGTTAACAACTTCGCCTCCCCAGGCCGCGCGGAAACATGCGAAGGAGCGCGCAAAGCAGAACAGAGAGACCAAGCCGTGTCCGAAGCCTTCCAAGCTTTCGGTGTGCGGGATGAAGTGATTGAAAAAGGCAGAACAGGATCCCCCGGTCATGCAAGGTCATGCAAGCCATCATGGCGGTTTGATGGGGTGAGTCGAGCACAGCACAGCTTATAAATGCATTGCCTGCTTCTGCAACAGCCAAGGGATGGTTCGGAGGGGCGGCCTGAGGGCCTTTTGTTTGCCTGCACTGTCCCTGTTTGTTGTCGGCGGGTAGATATACCGGTGACGGTGAGCCGTAAAAAGGTTACTTTTACGACCTGTTCCCACGATTTCCACCGTAGCAATCTTTTAAAAACACCCTCCCAAGAAGCTGCCTCGATCTCAAGGAAGCACCTCCACCATTCCATTCCATTGACGAAAGGTAGGAGACGCTGACGAGATCGGGAAACAGGTACACAGGGATAGCACGGTTCGGGGCCGTACTGGGAGAGAACGTGATTTTGAAACGCCTTTTTGCATAAGTTTGCACCGAAGGGAAGATAAGATGAAGGGACGGACGTTCGTCGTGATGAAGCCGCCTCTGTGAACGCAGTCCGCCTAACAGGAAAGGATAATAAAACCCCGGGCTTTTCTTTAAACAAAAAAGGAACGAGGGACAGTGTATGGTAAAACAACACAACACATTAAGCACTTAAGGTCCTTGATGAGTGTGGCGGATGGGTCAGAGAAACGTGTTTGTACCTGTTGTGGCAAGCAAGCCCGTCATTGCACACAATTGCAATCCTTTATATAATGTTGTAGGATGGATGGACAAGTCTTCTTCTTCTTCTTCTTTGGCACAACAACCGCTGTCGGTCAAGGCCTGCCTGTACCACTA
>KI920553.1:6461-23091 GCA_000473525.2 Anopheles melas | reverse complement strand
GGTGGATTTGACGAACGTGCCCGCGCTAGAGTACGGTCCAGTGCAGAACGATCCCAGTGAGTGTGAACTACCCTCTTCCCCGAACAATCCTCCTCGTATGGCTGCGTGCGTGTGTTTGTGTCTGTGTGTGTGTGGTTGTGTGTGCGTTAAGTTTAAAACGCTCGTTAGATGCTAGTTCCCGCTGGGGTTTTTTTTTTTTTTTTGGTTCCCTGCCCAACATAATTCCCGATGAAGGTGGTCCCGGTTCGTAGAGTTGGTGGCTTCGCGCACGAGTTTACACGATTCACCCATGGTCACCCGATAACACGTACGGATAGTTCCGGGAAAATTTAACAATCCATCGATCCCGATAACATCGATTGACAAAAGGCTCGGGCTCTGTCGACTGATACAACACAAAACACACACATTTTATACGAAGGGGCTGTGGACGTAGTGGATTAGTGGTTGGGTTGCATGCATGGTTGATGTGATTGAGTATAGGAAAACTGTCATTTCACACACAAATTCGTTACGTATGCTTACATTTAGTTGCCATGAATGAGAGTTCCTAATACTAAGCCTGCAATTTTTTAAGTAAGTCGTACCCAATTATAGTCACCCAAATCACTCCCCTATTAAGGACATTGCACGAGCATCAGCAGCAGTAAATCGAAACATTGATTCATTAGCTCTTCTGAAACTTTGGAGTGGAGTGGAGGCTTGGGCAAGCAATCTGTTCGTTTCCATTTACAATTTCACCACCAAAAAGCACCGCTCCCAAGTGCCCGTTTGTAAGGGATGTTACGTGAACGCACACTCGCATGTTGCCTCAATCTGAACCGGGCGTTGCCTCGGCTAAACCAATAATGAAACCGATTTGACATCGCTAAGTGTGTGAGATGATAGCGATTTAGGCAACGGCCGCTAGTGGTTATCTAACAAGTAAATTATTTTCTTTTCTTGGCTAGTTGTTTTTTTCCAATCAGTGTTTCCCGCGGAGGAACTGTACCTTCATGTTAGGTAATTGTCGCACCAGGTTTAAACGTAGTTTGGTCAGCGGTTGATGGTTGTAGCGATCATAGCAGTATTTTCAAATTACTTTCACGCATTGAAGCCATTTTAGGGTGATTGCGAAGAGTAAATGGTAGGAGAGTTGTGATCTATTAGAGTTTTGGGTCAGTTGCACCATCGTGTATCTGAAAAAGAGTAGTAAACATTAATCGCAATAAAAGTCCCAGTTGTCACACCATTCTAATATATAAAATGATCTAAATAAGACTAATTTTGATTACTGAATCGTTGAGAAGTCAGAAAGAATTAGGGACGAGGAAATAAATTTTGTATGCTCCAGTTCTTTAAGTCAATCGTATGGGTTTCGAAATATTTCCACACTCAATGTCGTTAAATTTAGTGAGTTTACAATGCTCCGGAATATATTAAAGGCATTGCGATGTCCGGAAGACATCTAAGGTTATTACTATCCTTTTTTATTATTGGAATAAAAGATAAAAAAAACGTGTGTGCACACTGTTCCTTCATTGGGCAACTTGTAAGAAAAGAATAAAAACAAAAAAAATCCTCAATTAGCTTTAAAGTTGATCGCGTGTCTTTTTTTTTATTCTTTTGTGTAATTTGATTTTAAAATAGAGAATTTATAAAAAGGCTTTACAGCCCAACTTTTTGAATATTCATGACCATGTGTTTTGAATTCTGCAAATGATTAAACATTCCTCATTGTGCATATTAACGCCCTCTCTTTTGCCTTGTAAATTATTCAACCTTCTTCTGAATGTACATTATATTATCTCTCACGGTTTTTCCTTCAATGTTAGCGCACATTATCCATTTTTATTTCACTAACAAACACTCACCATAACACACCAATCACCCTCAGTTGACGTACAACACCACCCAAGACATCACTCCCAAAACTGACAGACGCTCACTCTGTGTGTTTTCCGTTCTTATCGGTTCCTTGTGGCTCACTCAAACTCATTTTTCTTCTGTCCTCTCTTGATTGGCTGCTATTATGTTTGTTTCCATTTGTTGGTATTTGTTTGTTTTTGTTAGATCCTCTCGCGCACACACTCTTCTCACGCAGGCTTTGAGTTTGATTGAAATTTCCATAACTGTATCCTTGAAAATGGAAAGATCTTGCTACTAACGGTCTTTTCCCCGTTTGTTACCTTTTTCTTCCTCATTTCCCTAATTCCCGGAAAATACAGGTTGCGGAATATCGTTGGCAAAGCAGACGGCCCAGCGGCGGATCGTCGGTGGTGATGATGCTGGATTCGGCTCCTTCCCCTGGCAGGCGTACATCCGGATAGGTTCCTCAAGGTAACGTTGTCCCACCATCATGTCTCCCCCTCTTTTATCCAATTTCCAGATTCCGTCCCCAACGTCCCCAAACCCCTGCCTCTCATGTTTGTGTTTAACCATGCTAAATGTATGTGTGTGTGTTTTCGTCTGTGTAATGCGTTTGTGTGCTGTGTTTTCACCAAAGCCGGTTTAAATTTATGGTAATGCACTTCTGCTCCAATTCGGGAAAATGCAAAACATGCAGTTGCTGCGGCCTTTCGCAGACCTCTCGGATCTCTCTCCTCGCAGACAGACACAGACACACAGCCTCCAGAATGGTCGACTTTCGCTTCCCGGCGAGTGCGCTCTGTCACCGCTGGAGATCAAGCGGAGGACTTTTACATGACCCACATGCGAGCGAAAACCGTGTAAAATGGCCCCTGACACCGATTTCGGGTCGGTGTTGTAGTTGCCTCATCCCGTCACCATCCTTCCCCTTCCCCGTGGGGTGAAATCTCTCCCCCCCCCCCCTTCCCCCCCTCAACACTTCCAAAAACGCCACCCGCACAAGAGCCCCGCTGCCCGGATGCTGCGGCAGAAGAAAGTGAACCACTCTCAGAAATCGAAAGTTTCGAGTGCGTTTACTACACCACACAAGAGCGCGCCCACGCCCGCAGGTTGCCGAATAAATAGACGGCCGAATCTGTGCGAACAGGAGGAAGCGGACGAGAGATGGCCGCGGGCCGGACCGGAAGCAAGGAAGTGGGTGACGATCGGAATAGCTCCCGGGTAGGACACGCACGCAAGTATGTGGGACACAGCATTGCAGGGAGTAGCAGTCAGTCAGCTGACACTTACGGATTTACGGCAAAACGGTTGTCTCGTGCCTGGCAAGCGACTTCATTTGCATTTGGATAACCTGCCCCTTCCCCGGGCATGGCGCATGGTTTGTTTGCACACACTCACTCGGTGCGGCTGTAAGGTTTCGGTTGATGCCGTAGGGATTGGTTCGGTTTTTGAGAAAGCGGTGAAAATGCTTCCGTCTTACTCAATACAAACACACACAAACACGGATGCTGGTTTAGTGGGTGGGAGGGAGTCGATTTGGTTGAAAATTACTTCAATTAAGCAAACAGTTTCGTTTGCATCAAATCGTACGAGCAACTAAAATATTTTCTCATATCGCGCGGCAAAACTGCGCGCCTGACGGGTGAATGTGTGAGAGGACGAGTTGGTTATCATCCACGGACAATGGTGTTTGATTGGCGAGTCGGTTAACAAAAGGGGTGAACAGATAGCCCGGGCTGAGATCATCACAGTAAGCAAACAAATGATGATGTTGATATATGAAATTCATAATTCGGGTTCGAAGCAAATGGTTTGGCGGTGAAACTTATGAGTGATGGGATGATGTGGTTGAGGACGTTTAAGTTAAACATTAAAGAAGAAATGAAGTATTTGAGGTAGCGAAAAACACTCTTAAAAATGTTTGTACCATTTTGAAATTCATTTTGTGCCTGTGCCTGTGGACTAAGCATTGCACTTGGCATTGAATAACTTTATTTGTTTATTATATGTATTAATAAGCTCAGTATGCTCTAAAACAGTGCTGTCCAACCTTTTTAGGATCACTGAACCCCTGGCTTTGCTTATGAATACATTCCCCGCGGGCCACATCTCATGAAAGCAAACATTTTATAGAACAAGTTCAAAGTTTTTCATCAAAAATAAGTTAAAATCTTATTATAAATGTGCCTGTTGAAAATCTAATCTAATTGAATTAATATGATCTGATAATTGATTTAATTTAATTGCACGCTATGTATCGTATTAAGCTTTTCTTTAAAAAACAAATATTTTATTCGCGGACCACTTATGTTAACGCCAAGGACCATAAGTGGTCCGCGAACCATAGGTTGGAGAACACTGCTCTAATATATTAAAATGTAGTTATTTTCACACAGCTACTACTCAGTTTCAAAAGCACTGCGAAAAGAAAGACTCAAAATTGTCCACAAACACGTTAAATTTAGATATCCACAAAAGTATTTGAGAAAATGATAATCATTTCCAATGGTTCTCATAGGTATAGGCAAGCTTATAGAACGTAATGTTCATTTAGTGTTAGGTATAAACATAAATGTTGATAGGGTGAGTTTAATTGGATAGGAAACTCATGACAAATTCATGTTCAGGAAATAAGTTCCCATTGAATACACAAGCATGTAAAACAGACCAAATTTTATGAGGTTGACATACAAATTAGATAATGACAAATTTAAAATGAGTTCACTGCAATCCGTTCATTTATCTAAATACAAGAGCATATATTCAAGGATAGAATGGGATAGTTTTTTTCTCATAACACAGAGCAGGATCCTGACTGAAATACTTGAAGGACCTACAGTTTAGGCCAGCGATCGTCAAAGTACCCTCTTGCGACTCTTTGCTGTCTGGATGGCGATTGAAAATTATGTTGAAAAAATGATACAGCCTTCGTAATCTATAAAGCCAAATCCTATACGCAACTCAGAGAATATTCACCATATGATTGGTACAATCGCTAGTTTTCATGACTTTTGAGATATTAAATAAGAGCATACTCATTTTACGAGGCTTCTTTAAATATTAAACAATATTACTAGCACGTAACCAACGAGATCCTACGAGCCAGAACAACTGTTATTTCATTACATCTGATGTGTCCTCAATAATGCTACCTTAGTTAGTAATAATGAGCCAATAACGTAGTTCATCAATGTCTCAACTGTTATAATACTGTTATGTTGATACTCTTACTCATATTACAACGACGCAAGGCATAGCAAAGATGAAGGCACCACTACGACACAAAGGACGACTTTCACCCTCAGTGGTTTCAGTGGAGGACGAGAGGGTTTAATCGAATCGAAAAACACTTCATCGTCCAAAGACGCTGCCACACGACTCCATCCATCGATAGAACACCTGTGCCAAACAAGTACCCTGCGCTGTGCGCAACAATGCCTCAAAATAGGCTCCGAGCGCTCATTCCGCCTGCCAGTGCAGCAAGCAGCCAATTGAAGGGGAAAATTTCATTAACATAACCACTAATTAACTCTCACCAGTATCGGGACTCATCATCGTCGTCGTCTTCGTCACCGGCGTAATGGTTTGCCATCACATCTCAGCAGCTCCAACCGTGGCGCCCATTCGCCTCCTGTAGTGGTTGTGTTTCTTGTTGTTGTGTTGTTATCGTCTTTAATCAGTACGTTGTTGTTGTTGTTACTAATCATTAACTAATCCTCTAACGCGTGTTTTGTTCGTTTTTCTTTTTGTTTTCCCATCCCCACACCTTCTCTCCTTCTCTTCATCTCTTACCTACCTACGTTACTGTTTGGGCTGGGTTTGTCCACTGTTGGGCACGGTGCTGTCCTTTGTTTTTGTATCTTTCGTGTTTTGAAATTTCACAATCTTCCTTCCCCTTTTACTTACTTCACTTGTGCCCAATTTTGTGTCCCTCTCTGCATTGGTATGGTTTCTTTGTCCCGGTCGAATCCGCACACTGCACTGCAATGTTGCAATGATCTGTTTCCTTTCCCTTCACGATCGGTCTGCTAAAAAAATTGTGGTTTTTCTCTCTTCCTTTTTACGCTATCGCGCACCGGGTTGCGTGACCGATCGTGAACTCATTTTCCTCCCTGACGTCCCGATTTTCCTGTTACCCTTCCCTCCCTCTCTTCCCTCACCACGGCTATGGGTTCTGGTGTACCTTTCTTCCGACACGCTATAACACACAGGTCTATGCTTTCCAGATGCGGGGGTTCGCTGATTTCGCGCCGGCACGTGGTGACCGCGGGCCACTGCGTTGCGCGCGCGACCCCACGGCAGGTGCACGTGACCCTCGGCGACTACGTGATCAACTCGGCGGTCGAGCCGCTGCCCGCCTACACCTTCGGCGTGCGGACGATCAACGTGCATCCGTACTTCAAATTCACACCGCAGGCCGATCGGTTCGATGTGGCCGTGCTGACGCTGGAGCGGACGGTGCACTTTATGCCCCATATCGGTAAGACCTCTCAGCGGGGGGTCAGTTTCACTTCTTTCTGTTTTCCCTCTGCTTCTTCTGCTGCTTTGCGCTAGGTGGGAGTCATGGGTTGGGGGGATTGCATTTTGTTTCCATCTCTCTTTAGCTAGCCGTCTGTAAAAAAGGTTCTGTCGTGAACGTAAGTAGGTGAAAGGAAAACTGGTCATCGGGAGACCTTTCCGCAGAAGAAAGGATTAGTCTGGGGATGAAGCAAAAAGAAGTGAAACCGTCCCTCAGAATAAAAAAACTTAACCCTTTGCCTTATTATGTTATTATGTACTCCTGCTTTGCTTTTTCCCCGAAGAACCTTTCGGTATCATAACTTCAAATCTTTAAATCCTTGTTTTTCCTTACGTGCGGAGAAAACCTTCGCGATGAAAAAAGTTTCTCAATCTGCTGTTTCTCTGCTCTGCTATTTTCTTCTCATTTTGTACATTTTTTACATCCCTTTTTCCTTTTTTTTCTTCCAACCTCTTCTGTTTTTCCTATTTTTTTGGTACTGGAAAAAAAACAAAATCAAAAACATCAACCCGATGCGCGCGCGGTGTCCTCTATCCCCGAACCCGACAATCGGAAAACCAAACCAAACCAATCCCTTACGAAAACAAAACTTCTTCTCTTCAAACAAAAACACCACACTGCCACCGCGTGTGCGTGCCGTGGGGAAAATCGACCAAATTTCCCGACGCCGTTGCGGGACGCGCACCCGTTGTTCCTGATTGTCGCCCGCTTCCTGCCGCTGTTGCCCTATTTCCCGGTGCGTCAGCCCCCATCTGTTTGCCGGAGAAGAACGAAGATTTCCTCGGAAAGTTCGGCTGGGCGGCCGGCTGGGGAGCGCTCAATCCTGGTTCGCGGCTGAGACCCAAAACGCTGCAGGCGGTCGACGTCCCGGTGCTAGATAATCGGTAAGTGTAGCTAGGGCAAGCGGGCAAGCGAAGCTGGCAGGGGTGGTTTACTTTGAAGGCAAAGTGTTGGCATCTCGCAGAGGCCGTGTGAGGGGCAATATTGTTTCGAAAGCTCGTGGGGCGATTTATTTTGTTGTCTTAATGGAAGCAAGTACGCCTTGGCGTGGAGTTAGAATTTATCCTGTGTGGGGAAATTGGGTATTGGCTGCTGGAAAATGTAACGAGTTGTGTTTTCCATAGAGATTTTTGAACAATTTTTATTTCTACTAGATTTGTTTTGCTTGCGTTTGCGATTTGATGCTGGTTTGCTTACGTCATACTTACTTTTTAAAGTATTTCTTGATTAAATCGAATAAATAGTTCATATTTCGTTTTCCAAATCAAGGTTGAATCCAACGTAATATTAATTTGATTAAGTTCAATTATTAACTGAAAATTTCAAAATGCATAACTTAAACTACAACAGCATTAAATGCAAAATAAGATTAAGATAAATTATTCTTATGATTTATGAATTATGAAAATTATGCTATTATTTCTTATTAAACTTACTGTTTACTTTTTGTTACTCTTTAACGGACTTTGGTTTGAAAAGAAAATAACTGATATCCTCAAAATCCTAGAAGTTTTCCTAGAAGTCAGAACGTGACATGGTATACAAAGCTGTAAAGTTGCATACTTTAAGGCGTTTAATATCGAATAGCCCTAATTTACAAAAGAGCAGCTTTTTCTAATTGGATTTTCCTACGTCAGAAAAACGATTAAAATAAAATTGAAGTAAAGTTCAATCAAATTGAAATGGTTAAATTTACCCATTAAATTCCCATCTACCATCAATTAGTGCAGAATATGTGTCATGCATCGATTCTTCTTAAAAGAAATCCTGCTCATTCTCCACCTCGGCTATCTCATCATACTCAAACTCTTCTCGCTTTTACACTCCATAATTCTTCACTCGTTTTCCATCCCTCCACAGGGTGTGCGAACGATGGCATCGCTCGAACGGCATCAACGTAGTCATCTATCCGGAGATGCTGTGCGCTGGATACCGGGGCGGTGGCAAGGACTCCTGCCAGGGCGACTCCGGTGGACCGTTGATGCACGAGAAGACTGGCCGATGGTATTTGATCGGTAAGTGGGCAAGCACTGCCAGCACCGGAGCTGCTGAAACTGATTCGAATTTCACACCCCAACAGGTATCGTGTCCGCAGGCTACTCATGTGCCACCAGAGGCCAGCCCGGTATCTACCATCGGGTGGCCAACACGGTCGACTGGATATCGCACATTACACAAATTTCCACCTAAGCCGTGTCCCGTGCGCCGGGATCCAGACTGGTCCCACTTCCCACTCCCCTCCCATTACCCCCTGCAAACGCCGAAGCAAACGAAGCAAACGTAAAATGGGTTTCTGCTGCATCTAAGTCACACGACAAACCGTTCATTTCACAAAAATCGTGGAGCAGCAGCAAGGACTGTTGGTAAGGGGTGGGAAAGGAGTGATACAAGAATAGTCCTGCAAAACCTATTCCACCGTACGACAGGCCACTACTAGACAATCGTACACCGGGAAATGTACATCGCCGGATGTGTCGGAGCTTTGTGCGAACAATCAGCCGCCGGTGGGATTTAATTTATGAAAACGATATATATTTATTGTACTGCCTTACGGTCTTCAAGACACGCATTCGCATGCGGCACGATGCAACGTGTGACAATTTCAAACTGCACTAAAGTAGTACTGGTTCGCACGAGAGTTAGGGGAAAAGATAAGAGAGCTTACTTCTGCGTACCATAAAAGAAGAAAAGAAACACTAACAAACCCAGCAACAAAAAAAGCATGAATCCAACACACTACCACACGCGCACGCAGTGAAAATGTGATATGTAAAAAACAGCAATGATTCAACTGGCCTGGAAGGAAGCAACCGAAAACCTGAAGCCTCAGCAAAGGTGGCATGAAAGCTTCCCAAGAGATGGCTAGTTTAGAGATGTAGCAGTGAGGCACTAGAAAGAGCGATGTAGCGACGCGTTAAGCCGACGAAACCAGACGGAGACCAGCGGAGGACGAAAAGACGATACAAATTGTATAAAAAAAATCGACACCACTGAACACTTATTATCACCAAACGACGATTGCAGTGGACAACTGTGTGTACTGTCGTATGCGCTAATTACACGTTTCTGTGAAACTGTACAATTAGCACGGTACACGGTCCATTAAATGTAAACGAACACCCTCCCAGACACCAGGACGAGAACGAGGAATGGTAGCAGCAGAATATAGGTACGCACGTCGCTGTAGTAGAAGAAGAAGATGGTAGAAATGTATATGTAATCCCGCCGCGTTGCGTTAAACATAAACGACCCTTCACGCTCCACGCTCTCCAGCTCGTTTAATGATATGATACTGTAAATATTATTTTTATTCTGCTGGCAGTTTTACGTAGAAACAAAACAAAAAAAAAAAACTTGGAAAACCGCGATTTGTAAAGCGCCCCACAAGAAATCATAGAAAAAAGAGGTGGAAAAATGTAGGCACAGCAAAACTTTTCAGCTCCCCGTCCAAGGAAGGGTAGAGAGCATTGAGCACAGTGCAAGACAAAAATCAAAACAATAAGTTTTTGTTTTCACTCACCCTCTCTGAACTCATAAGATCATGTTTTGTGGCCTAAAGCTCCGCCAAGCCACATCCGCGTGCAGCATGCGAGCACGGTAGCGATGTTTTATGCAAAGCCAATGTTACCACGTGAACGTAAAGTCACGAGCCCCAAAAAAAAACCCCACGTGTGCACGATATAGCATTCGAGCCGATGGTTTGTTTTATTTTATATGTACCACCCGATACTTCCAATAATGCTGGTACACGTTTGTATGTGTGTGTAGAGTAAAGCCGGTTTGTTTGTGTGTAAGAATATTTTGTAAATGTTGCGCATGTACTTTAGCGCGGGAGAGAAAGAGGAAGCAATCGCGGAATTGCTTAAAACATAAAAAATGGTAAATGTTAGCAAAAACAGCAATTTATTCCTTCCTTTATTTTTAACGATATAAGGAAGGAGCGCTACAGTAGACCTTTCAGCAGGGAAGGAATGGGAACGTTTTCTGCTGCACGCTGCGCACACAACGTGACGATAGGAGGCAGTAGCTTACCGCGTACGTGGCAGTAGCTTTACTTTTAGATGGACTTGATGGCAATAGTGTTTTTTTTGTTTCGTTTTGTTTTTAGATAGCTATTGAAAATCAGTTTTTTTTTTGCTTCTCTCAAATGAAAACCTCGTCAGAAACGTAGAAAGAATAATAAACGCAGCAATGTAACCTGACAGTAGCGCACGATGTGATTGGATTTTCCTTTACTGTTTTCAATGCAGAAAATAATGTTTTTTATCCGAAATTATGTAAAGGTCAGAAAAATAAAAATTCCTTCAAGTATGTATATGTTTAACATAATCACATTGACATTACCATTCAAATTGATTCATCAAATAATAAAAAATTGGTTGTTTTGCAACGAACCGGCAATTGTTGCACCATCCCATTAAACGCCTAAAAGTATGCTTTGTCGTTGCATTATAGCAACTACGCTTTATAGCATCAAGAGACGACGAGCGTTTCAAATACCATATTTAAAAGCAGGACTTTGAACTAAAAATGAAAGGCTGTTAATGAAAATTTTTTTTATTATTTTTCGATAGTTTTCACCTGAAATAATTTATATGGAATAATGAAAAAAAGACAATTTCTCCAGCAACCTCCATGTAAGCCAATCAAAATGGATAATGTTCATTATTAATTTACCACAATTTATGGAGCATAAACGAATCGGCAACTGCTACCTTTCTACAACCTCAACAGGCAACCAATTATGTACAAGAAGTATACAATAACAGGCCTCCAGCAGGACTCGTTATCCTCAAATTTAGCAATAAATTGATTCCAGAAGTGGAAAAAATGTTTAAACTGCATCGATCGATCGTTTGCAGTCCATTGCTGGTAATAAGCATAATTAGTTATTCTCGTTTTGTTTTTAAAAGCGAACTCACATTAAACAATGTCATCGATTAAAAATTCATCGAAAAAACGCCACCCCAGGTTTCCCCCGGTCGTTTGTTCGTTAATTGATCACACGGTGTCCAACACTGTCCACTTGTTGTCCGAGCCGTGTGTATGCAGCGAAACGAAATATGCAAACTGTGTTTTGCAACCCAACCTCATTGGCCCAATTATTTTAAATCATTCTGCTTACCCGCTACCGGATGGAGAATCTCGGACGCGAAAAGGAAGCCAAAAATCAAACATCGACCAATTTTGATTCCAGAATGTGCGGCTCTTCGTACGACGGCAGCAATCTGATTTGCTCATTTTATGGCAGCTGTATCTCAGCAAGGTTCATCATGCAAAATCAGGTAAAATCAAGGAAATGAAGCAAGACTGATAGTAAGAAACACTCTAGCACCGAGCTCCCGGATGATGAAGGAATGGGTTTGATTACAACCTTGCGAGGCGAGGCGAATAAAGTGACCTTGTCGGTGCGAGAGTTTTATTGCTCAATTTTAACCATCGAACCAGTGTGCGAAGTGCGAACAACAGAGAAAGGAGAAGAAATTTGGCCATTCGCGGGTCGGTCAGGAATTACCTCCCTCCGTGTGAGAGCGATTGAATGGCGCCCCTGGTCTGGCGAAAAGCCCGCTCCACCTTCTCGGGTCGCATCCGGCTCGTCTACCGACACACGCACAAACACACGGACACAGACAAACACTGCGCCACTCCCTTGCCGACATTCTGCTGCTCAAAACACACTCACAGTTTATGGGCACGATAATGTATCTCCCTTCCTTATTCGCTCCATTCCTCTAGCATGTACTGGAATTGTAAAAAGGCGATTATCTCCGAGCCAACGGCATAGATTGGTGGGTGAGGAAGAGCGGCAGAGTTCGGGTTGTTATTATTTTTTTATTATTTTGAGGCCCTCGGCGAGGCCAAAGGATCCGCTACGTTGATTAACCCTTGCGGACCCGCATGTCAGCGAAAGGAACCGGATCTCGCAGTGACCTCCGCTTCGTTTCTGTGATGTAAGTGTGCATGGGAGATGGGAAAACACGCGCGCTTGAATCGTGTGTAGGTTGAGAGATGCTGACCTTAGCAGTTGCTTTGTTTTTCTTCCCCTACGGAAGGTGACGTCATTTTTTGCCTGTCCTGGACCTACTGGCACTAGCTCGAACGGATCTGACGGTAGTTTTTCATTTCCTTTCTAACTTGAGCGGAGGAAGCGACCGAGTCATGAGACGAAGTGTTGCTCGCTCTTTGTCACCCCGGAGATATTCACCTCAATCCGCACGGTTGTAAATCAACAAATCTCTTTCCCATTTACGATTGGCGAAACTTCACTAGCACACTGGAAGTAGCGGAACCTCGGCTGAGAGATCCGTGGCTTAGGCGTTCGTCGCCTGGCACTTGCCTAGTGGGAGGGTCTATCATAAATTATGTATCAATGCTGCCGTTTCGCGCCACGATGCATCGGGGAGGATAATAATAATCAGGGTAGTAATGAATGTCAACTGTCCATTTCATCTTGACACTCGACGCCAAACGGCCGGCTACTGCCGGCTGTTAACGAGCAGAAGGATGTGTCTGGTGTGCACACGGACCGTCACATCTCGCACTCACCTTACTTCGTTTCGTATTATAAAGCCATCACTCATCATCGCGAAGGCGTAGCATCGGCTGAGGCCGCACCAGGCGAAGAAAGCGACAGTGACGAGAACGACTGCTCATGCGCTCGTATTGATTGAGGCGCAAACGTACAATGTTGCAAGAAATCGTGCGCGTGGTGCCGAACTGGGCACAGCACAATGTCAGCACAAGCACGGAGGGAAAGTGTGTGATTGAAATTGAATGTACGTTTGGAAGGATCTGCGACGCAATGGAGGTTTAATTATAGGACGTTCCTCCCGGCGCCTGGATGGAGGATCTTTTCTGTGCGCGTGTGTGTGTATTTTTAATTGAATTTGAAGCGGACATAAACAGCGTTACAGGGGTCTGCAAAATGGTTAAATTATGGGGTTTTGAGATTTAATGGTTTGAGAGAGCGGGTACAATGAGGATGAACTGTTTTTATTTTATTAATCAATATACAGTGAAGTATCTCATTATTTACAAATTTAAGTATCAATTACAATTTTAAGTTTAAAGCGAAAACAATTTAATTGCAATATTAATGCTCATTCGATATAATACCACCGAAACTTGGGTTATAATAATTAAGGAATATATTTATTTTTTTGAAAATATTTTATCACAAAGGTAGAGATATCATAAAGAAAAACAGCTGACGCGATGTTCTAAATCTGACGAATATTTAATTCCCATTTGGACCGTCTCCCCAAACACAAATTCTTGTATACTGATGTGTGTACCAAACACTGAACTCAAACTTTCAAAAACGTGCTTTTCAAGCCTTAGCCAGTAACGTTAATCAAACAAAATAAATGTGTCACAAAGCATTGAGCATTGATCAATTAATCTTGAAATCGTGTAATTAGAAACAAGAAAAAATCATTTTTTAATAAACAGAACTATTTTTAGTTCACTACTCAAAAGTGAGCTGAAATTTCTTTTCTAAATCCTACAATGCACATATATCGTCGACCTGCGGCATTAGATACTTTGTCGTAACAGGTTCACGTGATTCGGAACAGATCCACGTACAGTTTCAAGTGTAGGATCAGTGGATCAGTAGGACCGGTTTGGGTTCAAAATCATTTCCAGAAACCAAACTAGGTTTTGTGATAGTTTTAATAACATCTACGAGCTCTGTATTTTAGTAGCAAGGATACTAAGTAGCAGAATTGTTATTGCAATTGGAGTTTCGTAAAAAAGAGATGAAACAATTTATTGAATTAATGGAAATACTATAATTCGAATTTGTCCTAGAAAGAACAAATTATTTACGTTATAGATGTAAATATAAGATACAAATTGTTATCTGATAAAATTATTTGTTCTCAAAATATGATTATTCACGAAAAAAGAAATCATACTTTATCAATGATCGATCCAAATGAATGAAAGCAACCGCTTTTCTAAAAATAAAATGCAGCCCATTATGCCTGTTTGGGCTGTTTAAAATAATCTCCAATACCATTGTTCCACTGCTAAAAAATAGCGTAAGCATTCCAGCTCGGAGCGTTTAACCATTTAAACCTAAACTCTCCATTCAAAAGCACTTCTCCAAGCCAACCTCTCACCAAACCAGCGCGTACCAGACCTCCAGACCCCGGACCTGGGCTGTTCTCAAAACTCCCGTTGCACATGTATGTGTGTGTGTGTATGTGTGGATCGGTTTGATCGTTTCCAGCATTCCGCACCGACGCCAACCATTTGCATATCAAAATTAATCTCCCCAAACGGAAATAATTTATCCACTTATAATTTTGAGAGCCTCCCCCCTACCGTCGCCGTCAGGTGGGCCCTCCCAGTGTTCCATGTTTGGTTTTGGTTCGCTTCGTTCCGCATGATTAACCTAATAAACCACTAACCTTCTACCGCAGGCGCCTGCACGCCTCTCGATTCTCGCACACCGGTGCGCTTTTCTCCACCGATCCGATGTTCTATGCAGTTTTCCTTTTGTTCCGATGTTTGCCAAATTCCTTTGCCCGTCTACAACCAACTGCTGCCGGGAGGGTGCTTTAAAAGTGCCCGTGGGAATAAAATAGCCGTTTGGTGAGTGGACACGCTTCGGAAATGACGCGAACCAAGCAGGCAAACCACCCTTTGCTGCTGTTCTACTGCGAAACGAAGGAAGTAAAAACAGCACCCAGTCAGCTCCAAGCGTACAAGATTTGGCGAATGATTTCCACCACACCTCCGGAAATGTGTACTCGATGTACGAACGGTCTTTCTTTTCCTGCTCCATAACAGCATTCCTTCTTTGACGCTTATATGTGTCACAGATTCCATGCGGAAGGAGAGCATGATCTAAGCGCCATCATGCCTGTGTCCCGGTGGCGGTAACGGGTGGTAATCGAGATTGTTAAAGGGGCCGGTGCTCACGATCACGAGTGGCAGGAAAAGTCCTCGATCGATGGCACGCGCACTGCCTTTACAGCACACCTGCAGCACGACTTGTACAGTTATGTCGTTTCCTTTTTGCTCGTCTCTTTTATCCCTCACCCCAAACCCGGAGGTACGATCAGTCACCCCGATTCACTTGGCACTTTGCTGTGCATTGCCCCACTGTCCACTGGTCGGACGACCACTTCTATATCTCGACACGAATTGTTCTACGATTCATTTTCATGCTGCCTGTTTCCCGATCGGTGACATTGCTGCCAGCGATGCCTGAGTCATGCCCAGCTTGCCCAGCCATGGGTCTCTATTTCACTCTCTAGCTCACCGCAGGGCGTTTCACCCACCGCTCCGTTTTCCATCGATGCGTTCCACGGCGCTCCGTGCCATCCTTATCTGTCACTCTCGATCGTCTCCTTCTGCCGTTGCCGTCTCGATGTACAACAACTTTTCAGCTGATCGACGGTACGATATTCACCTGGCAGTAGGAAACACCTATCTCTATCTCCCCGGTATCTTTCTAACGTTAGTTTGTTTTTCGCTGGGCGGAGAAGTATTGCAAGTCAAAATTTTAATTAAGCTACACAAATTTTTAGATTGCTTGAATATCTTCAAAGTTTTCAAGGTAAGTAGCAATATATTTATCGTTTAACTATTTTGGATTTTTTGTTGTTGTTGCATAAAATGTACTGTTATCAATTAAAACGTGCCGAACCAGTTTAATTAACCAGTGAATTAAAATGGTAATTAAACCAACAACACATCTTTTAAATTGCTTATTTTTATATGACATATGTATAGTGAAAATATATATGAGATCTACTTACAAATAGCTGTGGCTAAGTTGGTTGTAAAACAACAATACTTTAATTTGTCATTGAGAAATAGAAATGCTAATCTGAGCTGTTTAAATTTTAACGTAGCAAATCCATAATAAAACGATTTAATAAGAAAATTAATTTAATTTTAAATTTAAATACTAAATGTTATTTAAGAGTAGCTCGTTACTTACTTAAACATTCTGTCAATGGGCCGTTGTTTGTTTGAATCTAACAAACTGGAAATTTCAGCCTGTCAGTGGAACAATATTCATCATCGTGCAGATTGTATCCGACAATTACTCATCGCCATATTGAATTTCACCATTTATGTTCAAAAAAAGATGCATTTTAATATCCTTTTGTTTTATTTTTCTGTTTGAAATGAGTTTTAATACTTACAGCTAAACTAATGTATATGTAAATGTAATAGTATATACGAACGAGGAAGTGTAACGACCATAAATTTTTAATTGTGTTTTAAAGAGTTCTTACTGCG
>KI920552.1:0-12221 GCA_000473525.2 Anopheles melas | reverse complement strand
CGACCGAATTTTATTTTTACCTTAGACGTAGAGTGTGGTCATTAAAATGGGTTTAATGGCCAGTTTTTTTTATTGATTTGGTTTTTTCTTTCTCTCTCTCTCTCTCTCTCTCTCTCTCTCTCTCTTGCATCTTCTTTACGTGTGTATTTGTTGCTCCCGGTTACTGTTTTTGAACGGTGTGCTACAGCTCATAATTTTTGACCACTTTGCGCATGGGAGTTTTTCATATTTAGGTTTTTTTTTTGGCAAAAATTATATTTTATATCACGTTTTATTGCCTACCCCATTACACCGCATAGGCTGTATTTTAAACATTGAGATTAATATTCTACAGCTGGTGATGGGATGATCTAACAACTGCGGAAAGAAGTTTTGCATGAAGAAGGTTAACCACAATGTGCCGATCGTGTTGTAATGGCTCATCGATATAGAATAATTTTGCTTAAGCAAAAAATGTAAAAAAAAAAAACAGATCGTCTAGTTCTTTTATATGATTAATATCATCATTTTAGGATGAACTTGAAATAAATTAGCTATTCGCTATGGCTACGTCTTGGGAATTAGAATCATTATTTCATGGTTTGGCGTTCAAAACATGGCTCCAAATTGCGCATGTTTATTAATTTATTTATTTACCAACACTCTTGCACTCTTGAGGCTGTGACAAATTAAGTACTTAAAACCTATCCTACACCTAAATCCTAAACTATTCTCTTAGCATCTCCCTTGATCCAGTGGCGCCAAAATTGAAGATTAATAAAATGTTTTCTTTAAATGCGTTGGTAGTTAAATTAAAATCAAAGTGATGGGGCCATGTATTGAATTGCCTTGTCATAGCGTAGTAACGGTTCGTAGTATCCATATAAGGTACGCCTGTTCTCGGCGCCAAGTAAGTTACGAGAGCGAAGAGGTCTCGATGGCGCGTAGATATTGATCTTCTCTAGTAAATAAGGGACGTTCAATTCGTTTTTTTTGTAATATTTTGGCTACAAATACACATTGGTTAACCTTAAAACGTTGTTCGAGCGTCTGTAGGCCAAGCAGAAGGCAACGCGAGCGATGTTGTTCACAAATTTATTACATTTTAAACCAAATTACTATTTTTGTGTGATAAGGGTGTTGTCATTCCTCATTATAAGGACGAAAAAATAACAAAACTTCCACTACGATTGTACAGCATCGCACTGAAACATTCTTCCCTGCGCTGCATCTAGAGCACTCCGTATTGCTGGCATTTACTTTGCTTTTACTTTTGTCTCTTCCTTTCAGGACCTAATCTTTGCGATACCTACTGCAGACCTGCACTGCATTGTAAATATGTACCGTGTGAAGAGATTTTGCATTTGCGTCTTCCACCTGCTATCGACTGATTTTATTAAACTAATAGTGATCAACAAAAAGGTCATAAAAATGCAGAATGGATTACATTCTTATGCTAGTCGGAGATAGCCATAAAAGGTGGAGTTGGGTTTCTCTCGTTCGTACATCTTCAAGATGTACGGTTTAGTTTTACGATTGTCCATTACTAACTTTGCAAATACTCATTGCATCACACAGCTTTCGTAACACATGGAGCAGTTTTGAATGAAAGTGAATGTTAGAATCTCAAAACGAAAAGCAGACCACATAAAGTAATCTAGATGTATGCAACGTTGAAGCGATTGCATTGTTCAGTTTGTTTTATTAATTTATGCCATTAGTTTTTTTTATTCAGGAGTAATATGCCATTAGTTAAAAAAAAAATAGAAAATAGGTTCTTAAGTAAGTGATATGGCCTTGGAAACCCCTTGAAACATGCGCTCACATTGGTCAACATTCATTAAACGTCACACACACACACACACAGCAAACAGTGAAATATTCTTGGCACTTGGCACTTCTTGTAGCGTCGCACTGCACCGAGGCTGGCAAAAACATTTGCGTACCGTTTTTTGTCACCGCTGCCGTTAGTCATTGCCAAAAGTTAAATCGAAACATATTTACAACCGGCCGGCTGCTTCCCGAACGGGGCGAACCGCGGGCCGTGCATTCTAGCTGCAACAATGTTGCGCCCGAGCGTTGCATTTTGACAGGCGAATTATATGCATGATTTCGCAATCCGCCCGCTGACGCTGGCGTAGCGTCAAATTGAGCTCATAAATATTGGACGAGCGCGTGCAGCGGCAGCGCTGGCCGTCGCCGGACCAATCGGACATGGCCCCGCGGGACAGATGTCCGTCCGAAAGGATAGTAAGTTGTGCGCAATGAGCTTACGAGTTTTTTCTGAGCCTGCCCGGCTAACGGTTGATCCGGCCCGCAAGCGAAGCCACAATGTTGCGGGCGCAAAAGTTGTTAAAATGTTTCGTACTTTCGTGCCGTTAATAAATATGCCATTGCTTATCCTTATCTTGAGTGTTTATTTATCGGCTTTGGCTCGGGAACAGTGTGGTGCAGTGCCAGCAGTGCTGGCCTGTCCGCCTGAAAGCATTTATTGCGCCTTTTAACCGTCAGGAATCGGCCAGTCCCAACGGGATGGTCGTCAGCTCAGAAGTAAAAAAACCTCCCTGGTAATCATGTGTCCATGTCAGAACGCAACCGTATCCTCCTGAGGGATGAGGGAGATTGTTTCATGGCGGATTGTGTTTTGGTTTGTTTGCTGTTCAATTGGATGTTACCGATTACGCTGTGTCCGTCCCGACGGTCACTTGACGCGTGGAATGCGAACGATCGTTTTTTTTTTACTGCTGAAGATGGAGACAACATAAAACAGCAGAAAAAAAAGTACACCGCGCGTCTTATTCCCGTTGGGTTCAGGCTTATGGTTTTATGCTATTTTTATACTTCCTGTTAGTAGCTCAGCTGCATTACGAATGTAAACTTTTTTGTTATAGATGATGTAAAGAAATAAAAAGTAGGATCGCTCTGCAACTCTGTTATCGAGAAGCGAGGGAAAAATTGTCATTTGTGGGATAGTTTTCTTTTTTAACTGTAATGACCAGTCATTTTTTTACAGATCTAGTTCTACGACCGGAAAGCAACATTCCGGATGGAAACGAAACAATTTTATAATTCACACAGATCGCTTTCAACGGTTATTACTGAACGGCTGATCGGCATCTGAACTATAAGAAGAACAGTTTTTACACTACCAAAGTTTGATTTCTCTCTCTTTCCCTGTTTTTTTTGTCTATAACACCTTTATATGTTATATACCTTCTTGGTATTATGATTAACAAGCTTATATTTACGATATTGGTACACTCTTTGAGTTTAGTTTTATGACTCTACGCCTTTTCATATACAGCGAAAAAACGCATTCCGTATTCGATACGGATTATCTTCATAAAGCAATCGTATAAATTTAAGTAAATTTACGATTCAAAGACACCCACGTGAAGCTCTTTAAAGGTCTCCACAAACAAAAAAAACTTGCAACGAAATACGAATTATCAATGCCAATTTAGCATTGCAATAATGTTTTTAAAATAACCATTTTGTTTTACATTTCTTGCACTTTTCTTATACATTTTACCACGCCTCAACAGCAGTCCCCCTACCCATTGACACTGACGGACGGTTGTGACAGACGTGTAAATGTGCATCGCGCGAATCTGTTATCATGCCAGCGGCACCAAGAGCAAACCAAACCCCGCCGTGCGCGGCTCGGGGCGGAAAAAACCGTTGACACCGACGATCTCAACAGCGACAGGCGACGAACCCCGCGCTGGATGCACGCACGGGTCGACACGACCGTCAATAAAGCTGTCCGGTGTCAGGTGTGACTGACGGTGTGCCCCTTGAAACGCCACTCGTCGCCCGGATCGTATTCTGCGACAGTTCAATCAAGCTGCACGCGCCGGAGGCTACAATACCCGAGAGGAGAATATTCACGCAAAATGTACCCAGCAGCATTCGGTTTTTTTTTATAATTGCTTTTTGCAAGGCAGGTTGCTTCTTTGTTTTTTTTTTTTAAATTGATTTAATGTATTTCATTTTGTACATGTGTTATGTTTTAGTATGGTTAAAAAAAACTAGTACATAAAAAACAAGCACAGCTTTTCTTGCCAATGTAATTGATTTCATCGAAGCGACTAATTACAGAGCCCGATGATTAGTTGTTATCGTATATCATCAAAGAAGAAGGAAAAACCCCCATTCCAACCGGACATTTGATACACTAAACACTGGCGGTGTATGTTTACACTGCCGCAGCAGCGTAGCGGTGTGTTCCGCAAAAGTGTAAACTTAATTAGCATAATTATGTTAACGATCATTCGCACCCAGATCGGGCGGGTACCTTAATACGCTAGTAAGGTTTTTTTTTTCGTTGTTGTTGCGTTGAGCCAATCAAATAGAGGGCGGGCACAGGCTGCCCCGTACTGTGTGCGATGTGTGAACAACACACGGGGAGCAAAAAATTAAAAATAAAATGCAAGCAAAAACTACTCTCCACATAAACATATACACACACACACGCATTCGCTGGGACTAATTATCACTCCTTTCATTTGCCACACCATCGACACCGTTCCGTCGATTGCGTCCAGCAGCACTTGAGCAATGCGGAGCGCCAAATGATAATCAGTGTCAGTGGCTGCAGCTGCCGCTGCTGCTGCTAGCCTGTTGCGAGCTGGCCGGCCCCGCGGCCGTTGCCGACGGGATGGCCGTACACCGCGCAAATGGTCTAAGTTATGCTAAGCTATTCCGCAAGCTGTCACTGTCGATGATCGTCAGCCGCTCGGTGGCACCGGGCAGTTATCAGCACTGAAAGTGACACTAATTTTCCGCACGCCCCGCAAGGGCCCCGGCGGGGAAAGCAAAAAGAATAAGGCAAGTGGAAGGAAAGGTGAAAAAAAAATTGTCACGCTAAAGCTACCGTTCGTTTCGGTACAGCAGCGTTGTGGCGTTATGACGGTCTGGCGACTGGAGCAGGCAGGTGTGTATGGTTGCTTGTTAGATTGAGTTATGTTTTCTTTTTCCCCCCCCCCCTTCCTTCACCACAGCGTTCTTTCCTGCCGAGTTTAATGATGATCGCTGATGATTTCTTATTACAAGTTCATTAACACAAATTGTTATCATTTCATCATTTTTATTTTTTTAATGTGCGTCTTGCATTTGCTGAGTACAAGTAAGACGACTGATAGTGGCAGTGATGGGCGTTGTAAGTGGCAAGAGCTAAGCATACATAGATTTAATGGATGTTCAATTAATCATGCTTGGTACAATATTAACCAAGTGCACTCTCCTCCATCTTTCAACTGGATTTATGCTGGAGCAATGAACTACAATGTAGAACGTTTTAACGTTTTAAACGTAAGAACTGTTTATTCAGAATAAAACTCGAGATCGCAAAAAAAATCTATGTTTTACGAGCTCCATAACAACATTTAATTAAATACTTTGGTGAACATAACTACCACAAAACTCCTCCTCTTGATATAGATAATTCCAATTGCTATTTATTTCGTAAACGTGGGCTTTTGCCTTTAAATATTTAAACAATTTATATTGTTTTTTTGTAAATCATAATTACTGCTTCTTCATATTTGGGGTGCAAGTTCCTATTATACGATGTATTATTCAATAAAAGAAAACTTGTACCGAATTCAGAAAATAGTTTAAAAATTAGAAAACAATAGTCTTATTAAGCAGTCTGCAATTTTATTTAAAGAATATCAAAAACTCATACCTTTCATTCACCATCAACCCCTTGGAGAATACATCCTTTACCTCGTACACAAAACACACACGGCCACGCTTACAGGAGATGTCAATAGGCACGGCCGGATGCTCCCAACAGCTCTATTGCCCAGTCGGCACAACTCAAAATCTGGCTTGTCGTGTACGGGAAGAACTAATTTTCCCCGCGCCAACTGGAACCGTCGTATCCGGTTCGCAAGCTGACCCGGTTTACTCCAGCGATGCTCCACAACAAGAGCGGCTGCGAGCTTGCCGACGTTTCGTACGTTTGTTTGTGGGTCCAACACCTTGCACCGTGCAGCAGGATGCAAGCGTGAATAATTACCCAGCTGTAAATCAATTTGGAAAATGGGTGTCCAGCGGTGGCAGCAGCAGCAGCAGCAGCAAGGAGTGCTGCTCAAGAGCACATGCATCCCGGCGGCACTTCAGGTGAGTGAACCGAGAGTGAAATCAATTATGCAAATCTGCTACCGTGCGAACGGATGCTGGGCTGAATATCGTTCGCAAACCGATGCGTTTCTTCGAAATCGATCTTGCCAGCTGCGAACGATTGTCCAATCTATGCTTTCTTCTGCGTTCGTTTGTGTTTGCTTTCCACGCAATATAAAAGTAGTAACTACAGGCAGTAATACGAGTAATAGGCTGTATGTAAATCGCTGCTGACTACAGATACGAACCACCGTCATAAAGTGTTTCAATTACGTTCCTTAGGTACGCAAATCCAACCACTCGCTTTGCTCGTTTGTAGCAGCAGCGTAAAACATAAACACGGGCCCTGCGAAACCTTCAACCGCACTGAGGGCCGCCGCATTCAAAAACCAAGCGACTGCAACGGATCTCAACTTGACCTATCCCGGACCGGATGGCAGTAACTTTACGGTTTACGTCCCCCGGAAAGCCCGGAAAGTCCCCGTTCTCCGCTCTGAATCCGCAGCGGGGTGCAGGAATTCTTGATTGTCTCTACACACACGCCCGAAGTGTGGCCTCCCAACGTGAAATGCATTGACTGTGGCCATGGTTTTGGTTTCAGGGCAAGGAGTTTGACACACAGCGATGCTGCTACCCAGACGTCCCCTGGCTGCTTGGCCGACGATGCGGATGCTGCCTGGGGCCAACGGGAGATGATGTATTATTCAGGAGGTTTCGGAGCTTGAATTCGAATTGCAAAACCCGAACCGCCCCGGGTTGGGGCAGGCCTGCAGGATGATTTAATGGCTGGGTAACTAAACTCGGAACTCTTGCGCACCCATTGGCAAAGGTTGCGGGGTACCACTATCGTCGCCGTCCTCCTGAAATGGCTAGATGGATGTTTGCTGTGCTGTTGTTTCGTGTGAGGAAGGTTGAAAGTAAGGCCATGGAGAGGAGAGAGTGCAGCAGAGAAAATGGACAGGATCAAATGCAACAACACTGGCAACAATGGCTGCAAACAATTGTATTTGATTTATTGTCGGAACATTCCATCGAGGGAGTTGAGCTGAGGTTACGAAATTGATGAAAATCGTTTACCATTGCACAGTTTTCAGATCGAGTTGGAAGGATCCTTGGGCTGGAAATGCAAATATCATGTGCTTTTCTACCCCTTTGGCTAGTTTGGCGCTGTTTGAGTACGTTGATTGTTTCGAAAGTACAGAGTAAGGCCCTCAAAACTTATGGAGTATTTAGACATTTAAATAAGCTCTACACTGATAACGATCAACAAGCAATAAGGAGTATTTATGATTTTAAAGCGATACCAAAAGTGCTAATGTTCCCAACTTCAAGCTCTATTAGCTATCGCGCGATCACTGTGGGAACGAATCAAAGCCGTTGAGACAGAACGCCGCACACAGTTTCGATCGTATCGCGATGCAGGGAAATTGCCTACCCTTTTGTATTGTGTTTTTGCTAATTTGCATGAAACCGCAATCGATCAGTGGCAGGCAGCGAGCGATCGTAAAGCCTAGCCTCTGACGTCTTGAGTCACAAAAAAAAAGTTGAATCAACAATCGGATCGCATCAACCAGCCGACGCATCTGACAGCGTTACGGACAGCAAGGAGCGAAGGAGAAGAATTTACAACAACTAGATAGTAGGAGAGTGAGAAAGAAAGACACACACACACACACACACTGGGAGCTGTATCAATCGAACCGACAGCTTGATGCGCATCTTTATGATAATGAGTCGATTTGCAATAAACATAATGATAATAATGATAAGTTGGTTCAGCCTCCGCGTGTACTGTGACGGGCGAAGAGACTCTGCTGCAGCTGTTCCCTGCTACAGGCACGGCGCATCTTGTTTATTGAACAGGCGGGTAAGATGAGCAGATATGAGCGAGGTTGTTCTCGCAGCAGCAGCAGCAGCAGCAGCAGTAGAATGGCCAATGTCTCGGCAAGTTTTGTCTCGAGGGTTGATGAGGTGTAAATTATAGCTCGCGCCTAACCTGACTCGCTTGCATGTATGTAGCGTGCCACAACAAATTGGCCAGCCGGGCCAACCTTTAAAGGGCAGGAGACAGGATTCTGCGATTCTTGCCAATCCGGGAGAAGCCAATCGCTTGGCGTTTGTATCAGAGGCATGCGAATTAATACATGCTAGAATACCTTCAATGCCGTGTTACCAGTGTGGGAGCGTGAAGAAAAACATTAGCAACATGATTGATCGCAAGATGATCCCCCAAGGGACTTTGCAATGCAATCCTTTGCCTTTGCCCGCACGGTGGCATTTTTTTTGCCGCTCCTTCGACACTCGCACGCATTCCAACCATCGTCCCCGTAATCCAATCCGCACACGTCCGAGGCCGATTTCTACGCCCGACTAATTGTGGATTTATGAGAACCGGCCGACCATCATTAGGCGGTTGCGGCCTCGGGGCCAACACGGGTCCCGGCTCGCAGGTAATTTGTTTTCTAATAAGTGCAATTAATTCACACACATTAACTATGCGCACTATGTGGATAAAAAGAAGGAAAGAAAACCTCCGCGCGTCACGCAGATCGGCAGGATCATCCCCGTCCGGCAGCGCTTGGACAGCGAGAATCGTCGTCGGCGATCACGAGCGTTCCAGCGTGCAGCAAGGGCAAAGGTGTTGAAATAGAGCCCGGTCTACCGAGAGCGCGGCAAGATGATTGCAGATGCCAACAGATGTAAGGGATAGGAAGGAGAAAAGGAAGGAGAGTAGAAAAATAAATGTACACGCCGCAATTTGTAAGCGGTATGGTCATTTTCCCGCGCATAAGATGCGTGCCAATAGTGCAATATAGTTGCGGGACCGCTGGGAACAGCAGCGCTAGAAGATGCTGACCGGTGAAGGAAACGCTCTCGATACGAGGATACAATTGCAATTACTGTTATTATCTGCCCCGGGGTGGTGACGTTGGTGGTAATGGTGGTGGTGCATTTCGCTGATGACGGTGACCCGCAGGGTTTGGAATAGATCCGGGCTGTCCGGACACCCTTGCCTGAGACTGAGACACTGGCCGAGGAAAGTGCACGAACGGAACTTTGGAGCTGCTGTTTTTATAGCATACTTTGTACACACACCCACAGAACAAGTCTCGTTTAAATCTGGGCTGTGCACGTGCAGGATGCGGTTTGCAATCATCGGGTTGTGCCGTTAACCTTTCCGTGATGACGTGTGGTAGCAACCATCTAAGGCAATGTCTCTCCACAGGTTTTGAAGCATTAAGATCGTCAAGCTGGGTTAATCTCTTGTTAGTCTACCAGGATAGCACCGTTTTACAATGTTTCGACCACCGAATTGATGAAGGGGTTGTCATTGAAATGTAAAATTAAGTATTTCAACAAACGAATAATTACGGCGAGGTGGCATGACTGTCTAAATCAGATGCAAAGCGATGGGTTGCCGAGATCGATAATTATGCTGCCATTAATGTAATGTGCAATAATTTCTAGTGTTGAGGGTAGAAGATACATTGTATTTGAACCATGATGTCGTGCCATGGCAGTTACTGGTTGCACAGTACGGAGAACACGGTCAATTTAAGCTAGATTATTCTTAGTTACTAGTTTTGCCAAACGACTGAAACTGTAGCTAATGCACACGAGAAGGTACTGTGTTGCGCCAGTCAAACGGTATGTGATTAAATCCACCAATGCCAAACAGCTGATTTCTTTAGCCATAAAGACCAAAAGTGGATAGAAGTATTGCAATCCTAGTACTTCAAGGCCATTGAGGACTAAAGCTCCGCCACTTTAGACTAGCACGACGTAGTTGTTACAGTGAATTGGATTGATTGTTAGCGGAGTTAGAATTAAATCATACAACGTTCTAATCTGAGCTTGTTATACATTCCATAAACTAAAACAACCCCAGAAACGTCCAATTTGTTAGCATTTGACAATTTTAAATTATGCAATACTTGCTTTTCAAGTTTTCAAATATATAATTTTGTATGGTTAAACGATTAACGTTTAAGCTTTTGTACAGCATAACATGCAATAAGCATTGTAGGTAAACAAATAATTTACTAAATTAAAATGCTTAATTTGTTATAGTTTTGTAATGTAATATGTGTAATGAGGATATTAATTCAATTACAACTCATGCAATTCGGTTGATCACAGTCATGTTTTTAATAGCACTACAATGTTCTTGTGTTTCTGTTTCACATACACTCTATAATTTGTACACACGGGTAAAATAGTTGACACCTGCGTAGGAATATAACCCTCAAACGGGTTTAAAGGTCAGGGAATATCGGTATTCACTACGGAATGTCATGCAAATGTGGTATACAATTACTGACTTTTTTTTCAACACTAAGCTGTTATTATCACCAGTATCTTTCAACAAAGTTAACATCAGAAAGGGAATCAACTTTAATAATGGAGTACCGTATAATTCTGTCTAGCTAAACGTTTATTGAAACCCTACGTTACGCTAGAATTTAGCACAAATAATAACGCTCTTATCGGAATACAATTGTACACAATTGTACGGCGAAAACACTAAAAGCAAAAAGTGGTTTACATTAATTGCTTCGTCATCTGGTTACGGCGAAACAATGTTACATTGTCCGTAGGATATGCCTCACTCTCTTCGGTCACAATGTCGCTGGGATTGATTGTCGCCAACGTTGAACGGTCCCCGGTCGTCCATTGTTGGTACCGTTGTTTGCCAGCGAAACCAACCCAATTACGATCCGTCCCATACAAAGCACGCTCGTCAAGCGAACGAACCCTTGGGTGTCCTAAAGTTTTCCAGTGCATTTGCTGTTGCTGAGCTTTACGCGCCAAGATGGGAGACGTTGGGCATCGACTTTCGTTGCAACTTCAAAAGTGCAGAACGCTTTCAGCCCGTCGGCAGGGGCGAAACACAACAATATCGTCCCGCCGCTATCTTAATCGTGTGCCTCATCTTGACCAGCCACACACCGGTGGGCACCACACCACACAGTTGGCTGACAGGCAAATCGGGAGACAGCACACGGGCAAGCACACGGCGAAAATTATGCCTCGTTTCGTGCAGAGTGCGAGAGTGCAACAGTTTCGTTGCAAATTTGTAGTACTTTTTATTGCCGGCTGCTTGCCACCGCCGCCGGCGAGTGGGTGTAGTTGACCTCGGTCTCGGACAGGAGGAAAGAAAGGAAGGCCCGCGTGCAGGTGGGGAGGGGGGCGGGTAAGGGGGCAAACTATAATCGCTCACGTTTTGTCTGGTGGGTCTCGCTGGGTCTTTGTTTTGTTTTATTTGGAAAGATAATTGAATTCGGATGCAGCCCCGAGCACACGAACGTAGCGCAAGGGAACCCAGAGAGAGTCCCAGCTGCATACTAGCTTACCCAGTTTCGCGCGCACACACACACACACACACTCGTGTGGCAGCGTGCTTTACATCTCACTTTTTCTTCCACAAAAAAATGAAATGCAGCCACGAAAGGATAATTTCGTAGCAAAGCTCTTCGGTACCCAGCCGCTCATTGCAACGGGTTACTGTAGTTGGTTGCATTTGAACGTCTTTCCCCCGTTCATTCGCTTTCCCCTACACACCATCCCATCCTTAGCAGTTACCATCCGGAAACGGTGAATCTGACCATCTTTACGGTACAATACGGGAGGCAGAAGGCAAACCGAATGCAAAAGGGAAAAGGGAACATGAAGCAAAAAGGAGAAAAAGCTACAGCGAAAAGAGCAAGGCTGTCGGGGTTATGGCAGCCACACAACGCGAAGGTCACCCGAAGATGCACTTTGCTGTACCAGGGCTGTTTGGGAACGCGTACGGCTGGGCGGGAACGGCGGGACAGGAATCCCGGTTTGCAATTAAAACCCCACAGCAGAACGATCCATCATTGTAGTGCTCCCTCCCTCCCAGGAGACCTTTCTGAAAGCCGGACTGTGGGTCGGGTTTTAGGAAAGCCATTTTGCGCCTTTCCCCACTGCATACCCAAGCACACCCGACGTCCACGTCCGAATGCACTTTTACACCGTAACGAAGCAAAACGAGAAAGAAACGCAGCAGCAGCAGCAGCAGCAGCAGCAGCGGCTACGGGAGGCTAAGCAACGAAAGCAGTGGGCAGTGAGAGAAAAGGCCGAACCGAAAC
>KI920551.1:0-15746 GCA_000473525.2 Anopheles melas | reverse complement strand
GAATGTAAAATACCATTTCAAAAGATTTAAAACTGTTATATTCAGTCAGAATCTTATCAAATAATTAATAAAGTGGCTAAAACCACCCCCTGCTTGCAAAATTGCACGAAAAATAATGATATTTTGGGTGGAAATCACGAGATTCGACTTACGCGGAAATTCGAGGTACGCGGTATTTTGCGGCCGTTTTCGGTCCCCATTAACCGTGTATCTCGGGGACCGCCTGTATATCTCGAAATGCTCATGGCATTTTGCAGCCCTGCCTGGAGTCCATTTAGCAATAAAAGATACTGAATATGAACTTGTTTTTTTGTTTGTTTTTTAATGTTTTAGGCACCCCTATAATCCAAACCATGGACTAAAGGTAGCATGATAGCGAAAAAAAGTAGACCTGCTGAAATACGATAGGAAATCAACTTCTCAATAGTTTCCTTCGAAAATTTTAGTATAAAAATATATATTATTATTATTATTATCCTATTTTTACACTGCTGTATGGTTAAAATTATTGTAAAATTAATATAAAAGTATACAACTAAGTTTGATTTAACTGAAAATAGTACATAATTAGTGTGAATTAGAATTATCGACTGTTTGATACAGAAAATAGCACGTGTATAAATAAATATGACTAAAAAATAACATTAATTTTTAATTTCACGCTGCCTCTAACCACTGCTTTGTTGTTTTCAAGTACAAAGGAAAAATAAATTGATAAGATATGAAATTCATATGAAGATATAAATAGAAAATGAATGACTATGAATACAACATAAAGTAGTGATTAGAGGATCAGTCAAAAAAAAAAAATAATCGCATTTCCCTATTTATTCCAAAATTTACCGATTCATGTATAAGCTTTGTTGTTAAATGGTAACTATTTAACTACTTAAATACTACTTACTACTTAATATAAAGCATTTTCTTGAAATATTATCCCTGCTTCGCTAAATTATTTCCACGCAATAGATTTCTACATCCTTTTATGGCATATCCTTCGATGTACCTAACATGTTGTTATAGTGCTAGTACTAGAAAGAAATAGTAGTAAAACTATTTATATTGCAATACGTGCCCCTCAATAAATATTACCAACATTTTCAGTTTAAATTTAAGCAGACGCTGATAGTCAGATTTTTTTCTTCTTATTTTTGATTGTTTGCAGCATTGTATGCGCTATTGCAAATGATAACAGCAATTATCGTGGCAGTAGTTGTAAGCTTTAATGAAATTTTTACATTATATCAGTGATCGGGACAGCGGGTGTATTGTTTCGTTATGCGTGGGGCGCGAAAGTGCAACACGATGCAGCTTGCAAATCGGTAACCTTCGACCAGTCCAGGTAATTTAACCTTCCCTACCCAGCGTGGGGAAACGGCTGCACTTGAATTTGCCTAGCACCTAGCCCACGATTGG
Organism: Anopheles melas; assembly: GCA_000473525.2. Classification (NCBI taxonomy): domain Eukaryota; kingdom Metazoa; phylum Arthropoda; class Insecta; order Diptera; family Culicidae; genus Anopheles; species Anopheles melas. Next base: position 14,330 of record KI920551.1, on the reverse strand, counting down.
AGCCACAATTAAGCCGGTGTGATTATTGGCTGGTGTAGCCGAGAACGGTGTGGTTAGATGAGAAGTTTAGCTTAGCTATAGGTGAAACTGTTGACAGGTTTGCCTTACCGGTCATTTAGTTGCCTCATCATACCCTCGACATTAAACCTGTTAAAGCCACCATAGAAAATGATACCAGTATCCGGAAGAGGATTGCATTTTGTTTTAATACATACACCCTTTATTATTTGCGCAATCTTTACCTGATTGTATGTTGATCTGATTATTCGATCAAAGCTAAAACTTAGTTTAGTCTATGAATAAATAAGACAAAATAAATCCACCAAACGCGCGTCTTATTGGGTGCGACAACCATAGACGGTTTTGATGTCCTGGCCACTAATGGGGTTTGGGTATCAATAACTGAATTGATTTACCAATGACAGTAAAGTCTGCGCTGTGCTGCTCGTTCAATGCGCTATTTGACTGTCTTTGATAATCAATCTTTCATCTGACCTAATTCCAAATATTTGAATGATAAATAAGTTTACTATATATTTATTTATTTATATAAAATGGTTTTATACAAATTTTCCTTTTCCTCTGCCTCGTTACAGTTCCAGGATGCATGTGATGCTGAAACTGCCTCGTAAGTAAAATCAAGTACTGCCTAACGCACACACGCTACGGGCGTACGATCTGTTTGTAAAATCTATTAGACCATCTCGCCGTACGTTATGCTCATGAGTCTACTAATTGCTTGTTTGCACTTCAACCAGTTGAGAAGCGACACAATCAATCTTTTTGCGATAGATAACCACAATCGGCGAAGCTGCGATGAAAGGCTAGCAACAGCTTGGTTGTTGGTCGTTTGTCGTCAGGGAAATCATGTTTGCAGGTTAGCTGTGCATCATAAGCGAATCGTAAACTAAATTTAATGGTTTCCTTGGAATCGGAGCGAAATGTGTCTCTTCTCAATTTGTTTTCTATCAATCGCTTATCAGCTAATCGTGCACCAACGATATGATTGTTGCTCTTTGTTTTGTACATACATTGAAAATAAATCCTCTTTGTTGTAATGATCATATCAGTGCGTTTGTTGGGAAGATCGCTTATTGATAACTGTGTACAGAAAACAAATTTCTCTTTTAATGTTACATTTGTGTAAACAAAGCGTAATGCGTGTAATGTATTTTCTTTTCTTTTTTTTTGCAGTGGATCTTGCGCTCTAGATTTAGATACAGCGCTAGCAGAGGCAAAGATAGCAGTCGATCTATTTTTTAACAATAAGTTCAACGAAGCAGAAGCCCTTATGAAACCACTGTAAGTGAAGCACAATTGTATGAAGTTGATGATTCTATTTATTACAGAGAGATTCTATACACAGAGTGATAATATTTAATTACATTTCACAGGGCGACATCAAGCATGTACCATTCCGTTGGACACAGTGTGTTCACCTATCTGGAAGCTATGCTTACGTTCGAGCAGCAACATATAGCAGCCGCGTCGGAAGCGCTTAAACAGTGTCTAAACGTTTGCAATCGTTATCGAAAGAAGAGCACGTTTACGGAGACGATAGGCAAAACCTTTAAGAAAGTGAATTATGATCAGTATACTGATTTGGAAGCACACGCAGAGCTTTGCTCCGCCGAGGCTTTGCTACTGAAAGCGATGCTGACGTTTATTGAGGATGAGACTCTAACCAGCTTGATTAAGGGCGGAATGAAGATTCGCAATTGCTTTGCGATGTACAAGTAAGTTTGGAACAACCAGTGAGTACTGGGATAGTCTTCATAATAAATTACCGTGTAACTGTTGTTGTTTGCTGTTTGCATTGTTTTAGGGAATGCAATAACATTCTTACTCATCGCCAATGGGAATCGGAAAGTTCGAAGCTACACTTCGAGAGCGGCGTGCGAATGGGCTTGGGCACGTTTAATCTTATGATATCTTTGCTACCGGCGCGGATTATAAAACTGTTGGAGTTTATTGGCTTTTCCGGCAATAAGGTATGTATGGGAGTAGTTCGCGCAATCGTGTGATCTTATATTAATAATAAGTCTGTTCATTGCAGCAATCGGGAATGCAAGACCTAATTACCGGTTCACAAAGCGAAGGCATTCGACAGGTGTTGTGTGTGATGACATTACTCGGGTACAATTTGATTGTGTGTTATGTGCTGAGCCATAAGGAAGGTGATTTACGCTTTTGCGACGAACTGCTGGTAAAACAGCTGAATCAGTATCCGGACGGCGTTTGGTTCCTGTTCTTCAAAGGTCGTCTGGAGTTCATGAAGGGCAATCTCGACGATGCGCTTAAATGGTATAAGAAATCTTGGAAGTCACAAAACGTGTGGCCTCAGTTTCATCATCTGTGCTTTTGGGAACTGCTTTGGGTTAATTGGTAAGAAATGCACGTACCCGCGTTGTTTTAAAACGATATTACTAACACATATTTTGGAATTGCAGCTTACGGCTCAATTGGCGTGAGTCGTTACTGTTCGCGACGTACCTTGTCGAGAACAGCAAGTGGTCGCGCACGATCTACACATATCAAAAGGCATCAATCATGTGTATGCTGAAGACGGAGGAATTACATTCGAGCGAGATTCGGACAATCGCCACACTGATGAAGGAGGTGCCAAAGTACAAGCAACGGATAGCGGGCAAATCGTTGCCGATGGAGAAGTTTGCCTGCAAAAAGACTGAACGGTTCTTCGCTCAGCAGTCGTTCCTGTACGTACCCGCGTTGGAGTTGATGTTCGTGTGGAATCTGTTCAAGATACTGGGCAAACATTTCCATTTAGCGGACGGCGTCTATCGAATAGTGGAGGAGAATCTCAATCATTACGGCGAACGTGTCAACTCAAAGTCAAACCCGGCGTTTGGTGTTTATGCGGCGGATAATAAAGCGTTGCTGTTGCTTTTGAAAGGCGCCTGTTTGCGGCAGATGAACAGTCCACTGCAAGCCACACGGTACATTTGATAGAACACCGTAAAAGATGTAAAAATATACCGTGATATTATGGTTGCTTTCGTTCTAGGTGCCTTGAGGAGGTGATTGCCCTGTACAAAGATATTAAAGAAGACCATTACCTGGTACCTTATGCAATTGTAGAGCTGGCATTGATCTACATCGATCAAGGAAACAAAGATCAAGCCATACTAGCTCTAGAGGATGCTAAGTAAGCCAAGCCAGCACAATGGTGCACGCTTTGGTCAAAACTAATGTTGTTTCTGTTTGCAGGAAAAATTACAGTGGTTATTCGCTCGAGTCACGATTGCACTTCCGAATACACACGGCCCTGATGGAGCTAAAGGGCAAAAGCTACGAAAACATTCCTTCTGGGGCAGAATGAAGGAACAGCACCTGACGCCTTCACCATGACACTATTCTACGATGAAATAAAACACGAAACAGAAAGTGAACCAAACAACGAGTATTCGAAGTGAGACCAAACCAAATGTGTCATTTTTTAAAAGATCATCCAAAGTAAATTCTACATGAATAGGAGCTTATGGGCATAGTACTAATTCTACGTCATACGGAATCGATTCCTAGTCATGATATCGCAGAGTGACCATCTAGCTCAAGCATTTACGATACGAGCTCTTAATATTTGTTTTAGCATTACAAACTGTGTTTATTTGTTGCTCACTTTCCAATTTAAATCGATATTATAAATTCGGGTACAGATAATTCAAAACCATAAATCCTTATACCAAACAGAATAGGTAGTTCTGACGGCATTGGTATCATTTTAATTGATGTACTTTGTACGTGTGGCAGATTGTAGATACATCTTCTAGCCCATAGTTTCGCTAGTCAAGGGTTAAACACTAGCAATGTAGTAGATTAAAAAAAAACTTAGATTCTAAGTTCAGGGTTGGTTGATAGGAAAAAATAAAATCTTATATCATTCAGAAGACTTACATCAAAGCATAACTCATGGGTAGTACTGTATTCTGTTTGTATATATGAAAAATAAATAAAGTATCTAACGTGATGCAAACTATAATTTCAATTGGTATAATCGAATGTATCTGGTGCTGTAACCAAATTCGTGTTCGTTATTCGTAAGCTATCTTATTGGTATCAAGTTGTATTTCGATGTTTTGCTCTTAACAAAACAGAATATTCAAACATTTGGCAACCGGCATAATGGACAATAACGGCGCGACCACTAAAATGTATTCAATATTATACTAAAACTTTAATGCGCACGCATGCGTCATACCACACTCATTCCAGTGAGGATAAACATCCTTCCTACCGGTGCAAGAATGAAAATGCATGTTTCCCTAATAATACATTGGAATGTAATTTTAATAATAATATTTTTCATGTAGTAATGTCTTATGTACAGTTTAGTAAAAGTTTTGTAATAGTTTTACGATTATCTATAAACCTTGTAATTTACATTTTACAATCATTTCAAAGAATGTATGGGATGGTCGTTTTATGGTTTGGTACAATTTGTTATACCATCCGAGCTTGTAGATTCAGTGCGAATTGAATATTACGACGAATTTTCGGTTACAATTTCTTCCGTGGAAAACCGCAAACGATTGTAAAACTCAGTTTAAATTTCCCCACCAGAGAACGCTAGTGAGTATTCTCGGGCACCGTTTGACACCGGAATGATAGAAAAGGGGGAGGTTCGGAAAATTGAAAACCTAGTAGGGGGGAGTGCTGGTGTACTGTCATTGTGTGTCCTGAGAAGAAAAGCTATCGGCAGTGAAAATGTCCTGTACGCGAGTGATTCGTGATGTGGGATGTGTTTTCTAGTTAGTTTGGCGTCGGGAAGGTTTCCTGCAGTGAGTGTTTCATTCGATCATCATCATCTCCGGTTCAACGAATGCCAACGGGGGTCGCGGCGCTGTTTTCCGACATTTAAGCGAAGAAAACTTCCGACGGAAAATTTGCAATACTGCAGGTCACCGAAAGAGCATCGCTCGCTAGCAGTGGAAAAGAGTGAATCAATTACATTCTAATGTCAGTCTCAGGCCATTACGGGTGCAGAATAGTAAATGAACATGCACACATTAAAATTGGAGCTGAAGTAGCTATAGTGAGACAGGTACACTTCGGCCGATAAGAAAATCAACATTTTTTGTGTTTCTTTGTACCAGCTAACGAAATAATCGTTTAGCTTGCATTCCTATTCTGCGCGCACGCAGCACGTAGCAGGCTCAACAAATTGGTGAGTTTTTAGTGGTACAATTACTAGAAACGACATTAAATAAGCTCCATTTCCTTGGTGGCGCACCGTGCAATGAGATAGACATGGTTGAATATTCATTTGCCGTGGGCGCGTTTGAGACATCCGGAAGTGTTTGACACTTAGCGAAAAATCGATAATTTTTTCAATCATCCCATCATCGGCAAAGCAATGTCAAGATAGTTGTTGGGGAGGGCACGAAGGAGCCTCACCTGGTGTGAATGGTGAAAGGGAGGCTTGCATTGGGCGCTTTTGTATGAATGTGTGATGTGCGAAAAATTATAGTACAGTACCGGTTGCGTTGGCGGGCAATAAGTGTATGGGATGGGAAATTTTATGGCAACCACGCGAAACGGACGACCGCATGGTAAAGTGTAAACAAATGGCACGTGGATTTTTTGTTATTAATCTAAGAATGCTTTGCATTTTTTTATAGTTTAGTATGATTTGGGACGTTTGTGTATGATACGAAAGCAGTGCATTAAAATAAACGCAGGGCCATTCTACGCATATTTATAGATGCCTGTACAACCTAGGAATCTAGCATTTTCATATCTTCATAATCTTCATGTTTTCATATTTTTACTTTCTTTCCTTCAAAGTGTGTAATCGAGCGAGGCAAGAACATGGAAGCAGCAGTATTGTAAGAAACAGTAATTTCAAACCACGGCAACCCATTATCATACGTCATCCGTAGCGAATTTCATCGCCGTGACACCACATTTGCTACTTTAACAGTATTACAACGAGAACGAGAAGCAATCGTCGTAGACAAACGTACCCCTTTTTTCACACCACTCATCGTAACTGTGTGCGGAGCATACAACCCACTCAGCTATGGGAAAGGAACTGATGAACAGTAGCAACTTCTGTCAGCAGCTTGGCGCAACGTTGGTTCGTAATTTCAAGCTGAAAATCAGAGACTCGCGAAAAACGATAGCGGAAGTATTCCTGCCCCTCTACACACTGGGTACGCTGATTGTGCTGAAAATTCTCATACCGAATCCAAATTTTCCCGCTATCACGGAGCCGCGCGGTGCAGCAACACTGTTCGAACATTTTCAGCACCATAAAGCCCATACCATTGCCGTGCTACCGCAGCAAAACTCCTCTACTACGATTCCCTTTCTGAGTGAGGTGAACGAACTATGGATGTCGAATCGACGGCACCAACCGGGCATACATCCTATCAAGTGGATGGTGTACGAAACGCCGGAAGAATTGCTAGCAGCCTACTGGCGTGACCCGAGCAAGATGCCCTTGGCGTTGATATTCCACTCGGATGACCCGCTGTTCGGTCCGCTGAGGTACGAAATACGCACGAATCCATCGTTTTTCGTGACACCCTCAACGACGGAGCTGTACTCCTCTCTGGTAACGTGCAGACAATCGGATAGCTACTGGTCGGCGGTAATACCGATCGAAACCGGTGATTCCTGCCCGGTGAACCAGTACTACTATTCGGGCTTTGTTGCGCTACAAACTCTGCTCGATTACACCAAGATCCGGATCGTGACGCAAAATGAAGAACTGCAGATACCTCATATTACACTAGAGATGTTTCCCAAGGAAGCCTACACTGGCAATTGGATGGTCGCATTTAGACTGGTCATTCCGATCTACATGGTGATGGCTTTGTCGCAATTCATTACATATCTGCTGATCCTGATCGTCGGCGAGAAGGAGAACCACATAAAGGAAGGATTAAAGATAATGGGGCTGAGAGATTCCGTCTTTTGGTACGTTAGTTCATGCTTTGCATCATCTATGCTTAGTTGCGCCGTTTTTTAAAATACTGTGTCGTTGCTTCGTTGCTTTCAGGTGCGGTTGGTTCATCATTTACGCAGTCTTTGTAACGTTTCTGAGCTTTGTATCCGTAATTCTCGTGTTTTCATTGGGAGTTTTTCAGCATACCAACTACCTGCCCGTGTTTATCCTTATTCTGTTATACAGCTTTTCGGTTATTCTGATTGGCTTTATGATAACACCGTTCTTTGACAATTCGCGGGTAAGTGGGCAAGATGCTAAACTGTACTATGCTGCTGTATACTAACAGTGGAGTCTATTCTTTTCCAGACCGCTGGCATACTGGGCAATTTTGCGGTGAATATTATGTCGCTGTTGTACTTTTTGCAAGTTTTCATCGACGATACGCATACCTCGGCAGCATTATGGACAGTGTCACTTATTTCTCCAACGGGATTTGCACTAGCAATGGATAAAATACTCGTGCTCGACATATCCGGACAGGGTGTAACGCTGCACAACCTCTGGACGGGACCCGGCATCCCAATCGGTGGTTCCATTCTGATGCTCGTTGTGGATATTTTGTTGTACGCTGCACTGGCGTTCTATTTCGACTGTGTGATTCCATCGGACCATGGTACGAAGCAGAGGCCTTGCTTCTGCTTTAACCGGAACTACTGGTGCAAGAAAAAAGTGCCAAAAGTACCGCTGCTAAATGGCGAGTCGGCCAATTCGTTCAACAATGCGCTCGAGGATCAGGCACGCGATGTAGAACCAGTGTCTCGGGAGATGCGCGGAAAGGAAGCAATCCGCATAGTGGATCTGTACAAGTCGTTTCACTCATGTCGTAAACCGGCAGTGAATGCCGTCAACGGTATTAACCTCACCATCTACGAAGGACAGATAACGGCTATACTCGGCCATAACGGGGCAGGCAAGAGTACGCTGTTTAATATTCTTACTGGACTGACGTCACCCACTTCCGGTACAATATACATCTTCGGGTATGATGTGCGCGATCCCAACGATATGACCATGATCCGGCGCATGACGGGAGTGTGCCCGCAGCACGACATACTGTTCGAAACGCTTACGCCCAAAGAACACTTGTACTTCTTCGCGGCCGTCCGCGGCATTCCGCCATCACTGGTTGATAGTGAAGTGAAAAAAACGCTGCGTGATATCGACTTGTTCGATACGGCAGAGACGAGAGTGAAGCATCTGAGCGGTGGTCAGAAACGGAAGCTTTCCGTCGGCATAGCCATCATTGGTGATCCCAAAATTATCATTCTAGACGAACCTACGGCCGGTGTCGATCCGTACTCGCGGCGGCACATGTGGTCGATTCTGCAAAATCGCAAGCACGGAAAGGTGATCCTTCTAACGACGCACTTCATGGATGAAGCAGACATTCTGGCAGAGCGAAAGGCCGTTGTCTCCCGCGGGCGACTGCGTTGCTGCGGATCGTCCCTCTTTCTGAAGAACAAGTTCGGCATCGGTTATCATTTGACGCTGGTGTTGGATACCAATGCCTGTGAAACGTCCATCACGAAGCTGGTCAACGATCACGTTCCGCAAGCAGAGAAAGCCCGTAGACACGGGCGTGAACTGAGCTATATCCTGCCACACGATGCGGTCAACTCGTTCGTATCCCTGTTCGATGATATCGAAAAGGAGATTAAAACTAAACGAATGATGCTTGGCATTTGCTCGTACGGGGTGTCAATGACAACGCTGGAAGAGGTGTTTCTGCACCTAGAAACGCAGCGAGAAGGTGAACAGAAGGCCGGTGCCACTGGAGAAGGTGAAGACGACGAAGGAGAAGGTGAGGAGGACGAAGAAGATGGGCAAGCGGCGGGATACCCGGTGTCGGAAAATCTAAGCCGCAAAGTGATGAAAACTCGCGGTCTCCCCAGAAGTTTGTCGCTGCAGGAACGCAGTAACAGCTATCAGTCGTTAAAGAATGACACCAAAACCCTACTCGACGAACAAAACGCCGATAATAAAGCGTCCCTGCAGGATAATCGTATGCAGTTTGACACGATCATTCCCATCAACGGGCTTGGATCGGACGGGGTTAGTCAGGAAACGGCTGGGTCCGGAACGCACCCGGTGTCGATGGGTGGGGGTGGCGTTGGCTGTGGTCAAAATTCCACCGTTAATTCTCCACAAGTTCAACGAATTCACCGTAAGAAACATCATCGTTCCTCGCGAAATGGAGTTAGCAAAAGTACCAAGAGCGTCTACGAGGCTCAGACGCAAACGCATGGCTCAGCTTCGGCAGTGAAGCTCAATAGTCAAAATCGAACTAACTGGATGGATCTGGACGACATTCCACTTTACCCATCGAGATGGAGTACAATCGGGGCTTTGCTAAAGTTACGACTGACGATTCTTTTTCGTGATATTCAGCGGTTGTATCTGCTGATAATACTTCCGTTGGCATTCACTGCCTTGGGACTGTACTTGAACTCGATACAAGTGTTGTCTCCGATCATGCGTTCCATTTTGCTAGATAATACTACCTACGGGAGCAACATCACCAAGATCGCCGTACACGATAATACGAATCCTGCGGTCTGGGCTCATGCAGCCTATCTTTATCACCATCACCATCAGCCCAAGCAGCAGAAGCGTGAATCACAGAAGCATTATGATCCGATACCACAGTTTCTGCATCAGAAACACCATCAGCAGCAACAACAGTCGAAGGAAGCGGCTCATTTGTATCGACGCTTTCTGTCGGAATTGCACCGATCGGCTAATGTCACGGAGGATTTCAGTGGAAACTTTTCCTCGCTACTGGAAATTGCCCCTCATATGGCCGCATTCAATGTGAACGTTATATCCTGGTCTAATGTATCCATCACCACTCTATACAACGATACCACTCAGCATAGCTTACCGATCATCCTGAATCTAATCAGCAACACGCTTTTGCGCGTGTATGCCGAACTTTCGCCGGCAACTATTAACTCTCAGCATCTGCTGTATCAGCGTGCCGGTGGTGGTCGGAAAGGCCCAGCACCAACGTCTAATGCGCAGTCAACGTTTGACTACCAAGACGACTCCGCGGATGGTGAAACTCTGGACGATATAGCGTTTCAACCCTTACCTTCGAGCACAAGTTTTAGCACGACCTCATCAACATCTGCAGGTTCCGCGGCTCCAGATCGTTCTTCTAGCGACTCCATATTGCGAATTGAGTTGTGGTCCCATCCGTTCCAGCAAACAGCTCAACCGCAGGAGTTCAATATAGGCACGTTTTCGTCCGCTCTTTTTGTGGGCATGATCTTTGTACTGATTCCCGTCTCACTCGCCGTTGACATGGTGTACGATCGTGAGATGAAAGCCAAAAATCAACTGCGCGTGAATGGACTTTCCTCGTCCTTGTACCTTTCGGCGTACTTTATCGTGCTTTCTGGTCTGATGCTAGTTATTTGTGCCGCATTGCTTGGACTAGTGTTTATATTCGATATTCCTTCATTCCGACAGGTGAGCTACGGTGGCTTTGTAGTAGCATACGCTTTTGGTGGTAAATGGAGTAGTATATCTGCTTCACTCTTTTTTTTACAGCCACCAGCCCTTATTACTCTGGGAATGTTGGTGTTTCTTTACTCACCGGCAGGTATTTTGTGTTCAACGTGTTTCTCCTACTTCTTTGATCGTACTGATTCAGCACAATCGATTCTACCAAACATACTAACGTTTGTAGGATTGATTCCGTTCATATTGGTTGTGTTTCTGGATATGTTGGGTATTGGTAAGTTCGATGTGCCGTAACAAATGTAAAACTGTAACCAATTCTGGTTTTTTGTTATTCAACATGCTATTCCATTATTCAGAGGTGAAGGCAGCGATTGCACTACATTATGTTTTTTCCTTGATCAACCCAATGTACATACCGTACGCAACGGTATACTTCGTCGATCGGGTATATATTGCTTGTCGGCTAAGTTCCGCATGTGCAGAGCTTTCAATGGCCCACTACATGACTGAAGAGGTGATTGTGATGGCATGCGGGTGCCTTTTGCACATTCCTATTTGGGCGTTCTGTTTGCGGGTATCTGATGTGATGAAAAGTGGCGGTCGCATGCGGGACCTGTTTCATCGTTCAGCGGTAAGCTTTCGTGCAGACGTGATGTATTTTTAAACCAACAAAAAAAAATCTATCCTCGTTTTGATTTCACAGAGCGAAGAGGACGTCATGACTGAAGAGCAATGCACTGGGGAGTATGAAGATGAAGACGTTCGCAACGAGCGAAGTCGCATGTTTCGGCTTACATCGAACCCACAGCAATCGCAACAGGAGGAAGGTCCGTTGGCTCAGCCTGTAGTGTTGGTAAAGGTAAGCATATGGTGGTTCTTCCATTTTAGGAGAACGTGTAATCTAATTTCGACAATTTTTCTTACTTTTTCATTTTTTATATCAATCGTTGCAGAGCCTTCGTAAAGAGTTCTCACAGGAATCTTTGTGTGGCAACTGTTGCTGCTGTGCGGATGATGAGCTACCAAAGAAAAAGGTTTCCGTGCGAAGTCTTTCAATCGGAGTGGACGCAGGGGAGGTACTGGGTTTGCTCGGACACAATGGTGCCGGCAAAACGACCACCATGAAGATCATGACAGGTGAAACGGCTCCAACGCGTGGCACGGTGCGTGTTGCTGGTCACAGTATCACTATCAATCAAGACGACGCATTCAAGACATTGGGCTATTGTCCTCAGCACGACGCTCTGTGGAAGAACGTTACTGTTCGCGAACATCTAGAATTGTATGCCCGCATCCGGGGCGTGAGTGGCAAAGATTTGAATAGATTGATATCGACGTATCTCACGGGATTGCACATAAACGAGCATGCCAATAAGCAAACCCAACACTGTTCCGGTGGTACCAGGCGTAAACTTAGCTATGCTATGGCAATGGTCGGTGCTCCCAAAGTAGTTCTACTCGATGAACCGTCAACTGGGATGGATCCGAAATCGAAAAGATTCCTGTGGGACACTATCCTTGCCAGCTTCCACGGAAAACGTTGCGCTATGCTGACGACACATTCGATGGAAGAAGCTGACGCCCTATGTTCGCGCGTAGGAATCATGGTCAAAGGAGAGCTAAGGTAGGTTTGAAATGCGACCTACTGTTTGCGCGTGAGGCGAGGTATGCATGACGCTTTGTTTATATTTCCAGATGTCTCGGGTCGACGCAACACCTGAAAAATCTATACGGAGCTGGCTACACGCTTGAGATTAAGTTGAAGCACATAGAAAATGTGTACAGTGAGACACCAATCGAAAGCCAACCGAGCAGCAGCCAGGAGCAGCTGCAGCTCGACCAAAGTACGGACCACATTGCACCGGTTATCAGCAACTGCATTGACAATCGTTCGATGGCGTTGCGCAACTTTGTAACAGATCTATTTCCGAGTGCCACCTTGGAAGAGAGTTTCGCCGATCGGCTAGTATACTCGGTACCGCAACAAGCCGTCAGTTCCTTAGCTGAATGTTTTTCGAGGCTCGAAAAAGGTAAGGAAGTGTTGTTTTGTAAGCGAGAATTGTTATACCTGCACAACGTTCCTATTGTAATTGTTTCTATTTGCAGCCAAGACCGAGCTAGACATAGAGGAATACTCATTCAGCCAAACAACACTAGAGCAAGTGTTCTTAAAGTTTGCCCACTACGACGAGGAAACGTCCAGTGTGCAGTAAGATCATGCCGATCTCGATCATAGATCATCAGCGCGAAAATTATCCTTTTGAATTGTCCTTCAGAAGAATCATTTGGCAAACCTCCTGCTCTATCGTGGTGCGCGTGTGTTAATAATATCACCCTTAATACCGTCACTTTGCAAATAATGATTGAAAGTGGCTGCCTGTGTGCATGTATAGGACGCCTGGTAAGCTGAAACAGCTGCCTAGGAAAGTCGCAGCAATTGAGCACGCAAAATAAAACATGTGTAGTTAATTTAAAAAATAAACCTAGGGCGCGGAATACATGCATATAGTGCATTGTGAAGAAGTAAGAGAGTTCGGTTAAAGTAAAACCATTTGTGCAATAGTTTCGTGTGACAAAAGCGATATCTGAAGGAACTAAACTATACATAAAATGATTGTAATGCAAACAAAAAAATCGAAAAAGCAGATTGGTGTTGCAGGTCAGATAAGGATAGTGAACACGAAACTAAAACTCATTAACATAAGCATTAAAATACACTCACACAAATTAGACAGCAAAAAGAGAAAAGGGAGGGAAAAAGGTTAGTAAAATATAACAATAATTTGAAACCAAACCACTTCACAGTAAACGAAAACGGCGCTGTTTTTGTGAAGCAGCTGATGCGTCTTCTCTGTATGCAAGTTTTTGCTGAGGAAACTTTTAGATTTAAATTGTATTTAAAACAAACCTAGTCAAAACCTTTAAACAACAAGTAGGCGAAAACGCAAACATGCTATAGCGGGGGCAAGTGAATTAAACAATAAGTTAAGTAAGCTGATGTGTAGGTGTAAGGCAGGAAACGAAAAAGAATCTGATACAGATGTCAAAACACTGCAAACCATGACACTGGTTAAAAATGATGCATGAAACGATGTGCAATGGAATTTTAGTGCGTATGGAAGAACTAAAACAGAAAACCCAAAAACCAATACGATGATTGCATTGGATGCGCATAATCATAACACGAAGGTTGATGCAGATGGAATTCATCTTTTGCGGAAGTTATTACATGTACCATGCAAAATCTGGACAAAAGAAACAGAAACACATTTCAAAGAAATTTGACTTGAAAGCTGTGATTAAAGTTGAAAGTGTGGAAATATTGGTTTGGCAGGACGAAAAAGACACGGAAAAGTAGATAAATAATAATAATGAAAATAAAACTAATGATAAATGATTGATAACTAAAATTACACACATGAATTCCTTGTCGCCAACGATGAATGCAGAGTGTTGATTGAGCGAACAGTAAACATGAAAAGAACCGATGCGCCTACTGCTAGTGCACCGTGAACAGTACCAGAGTTGTGTTGAAGCAAATCATGAAATAAAACCAGCTAATGTTGCATCTCACCGATGCCAAACCATTATCGAAACATGAAACATGTCGAGTGAGATGTGCAGATCGATAAAAGATATAAGCGTCACCGAAGTTAATGAAAGCTTTTCTTGAAATGTAATGAGAGTGAAGATAGGTTTAGAGAGACGTAAAGCACTTTCAAATAAATCTTCAGCAGTGAAGCTACTTGAAATAAAACCACTACCGTTTGAATGAACTTCAGATGGCGTAGGAGCCGGCAGTTATAACGCCGTGAGAACAAAGTTCCCTGTTACAAAATTTCCCACCAGTAAGATGGGATCTCCCATCATTGGAAGAAAGAGAGAGAGAGAG
>AXCO02004822.1:0-22169 GCA_000473525.2 Anopheles melas | reverse complement strand
GAAAAAAAAATATTAATTTAATATATCGTTCATGAATAACCTTGGCAGACAGATTATATTAACGGTTTGTTTAAAAAAAAGGAATGGTTTTCGAATTGCATTACATGGTTTGGATCGTAATGCATAATAATGTAGCATGTTTCAGCTGCCTTTCTGTAATTATAATTAGTTGAATTAACTTTGCGCAGTCAACAACAAGAGTTCATTTTATTTCCCGTTTCTGAGACTCTCAGACACATACAATATCTTTTTTGCCGGAAGAATTAAACTACTGTAGACATTACACATTTTGTTGAAGTTTAATCTCAAAAACAATTTGGTCTGTTGTTTGACGTGTTTAATGTCATTGTGAGATGCATTCTTTGAATGTTAATTATGTTTCTGTTCAGATGAAATGTTCATATTTTCATTGAATTGATGTTACATAGCATATTTTTTATTGCCCATTTTTATGCAATTTAGAATGAGTGCATTATTTTCCTATTTTGTGTTGTTAGTGATCCTATAGCACTTTCATTTAGTCCCTGTAGTCTAAAGGATTTACCCGATTTACTGGGATTTCCCATGGTTTTCATAAATTGGTGCTCATTTTTTGTATATGTTTTCATAAAAATTAAACATATGTAAATCCATTTGCAATCCATCAAAAGCTCAATAAGAATCATTTGTAAGTTATCTATAGATTGTATATGAACCTATTCATAGTAGACTATTTGAAAAGTCATTGAAATGAATCGTTCTTACGCAAGCTAACTAATAGATAGCTAAGCTAATTAATGATAAGACACTAGAGAACTCATCAATTAGTTTTTCGTATATATTTTATATATATAAACTAAGCAAAAAAACTTCATTAGAACAAAAATAAATCATCAAATAACCGAAGAAATTACAATAGAGTAGAATACAAGGGATGCCACTGATGTACATGTTATTAAACATAGTGTGAAATAATTTTATAACGTGTTTAATAAAAAAAGGTAATTATTAGGGAGGAGTACACGACCCGTGACATGAAATGTAAACAGGCAGCAAATAAAAACATTGTTTTAATAAAAACAAATATATCAAAAACTTTCTCATTATGTTAGGACAGGGAATGGATCAATTATCCCTCTGAAGATAATTGCACTAAACAATGTCGATCAATCGAACAAAAAAAAAGTCAGTTATGCAAACAAATAAATGTTTGTTTGCCTGTATATTGAACACATTAAACCATTTCATGTTCTAATAAGTTTAGGGAAGTTCAGGGCTTAACTGAAAATTGAAACCTAACATTCAATGATTCAAAACCTGCTGCCATTCGACAAGTAACGTATTCCGGAAAAGTTTTTGTTTTTTATTCCTTGGGATTTCAAGATGGGGTTGAATCAGGCGTTAATTGAACTTTTTTTATACTCATCGTTTATAAAGCTACTACATGCTCAGCAGCGATAAGTTTTATGGTGTAGGTATACAAGTATAAGGCAAGCAAAAGCTGGTACATTTCCGGAGACTTTCATAATGAAAATAATATGAGTAATTGAAATAATAAATGAATAGTAATAATAGTATAGAAAATCAATAATATGTGAATTAATCAAGCTTCAATAAATATGTTGTAATTCAGGTTTTCCTAATGAGTTTGGAATGGGAACTGCTTCATTTACCACTAGCGATATACAACATATTTCAACATATTTGTTAGTTGTTAAATATATTCGTGAGCACATGAGCAGTGAATAATGCTGTTCAAAATAAAATGTGTTTTCGGAAACCCAGAAAACCATGTGTATGTGTATTTGAATAGGATATCATAGGATGCTTAAAATATTTCTCAAAACAGCATTGGCAGTGTGTGTAATTGTTTTTTTTTTAACCAGGCATTTATTGTTTATGGTACGATACCGTATATTTTACTAAAATGGATTACCAATCCATATAAATTGATGATTTTTATGTAATGTTCTGGCTACGCTGTCTTTTATCTGTTTGCTTGTATTGTTTTAATCAGCTACATTTATGCTAGTGCCTTACGTCGTAGTATTTACAAACATATTATTCTTACGGTTGAAACACTAAAATGCTTACTTTTAAATCGATGGTTGTGATAAGCCTACAGTCGAAGAGATAGAGTTAATAAAATGCAACGCTTACATTAACATAGCTATTCGGTAGTTTAACATTATTATTAAACAGTACTGTTCCCAAAACCACGCCCGTATTGAAGCCGAACGAATGGAACGTTGGAGGATAAAATAATGCACGGCTTGCATCTAGCTAATTGACAACTGATACAAAACTAAAGGATGCAGAAATCTATTTTCAGCTTTTAAAGAGCTACCTTTTGCACTGCCACTCCAAACAATAAACCGAGTAAACTGGAAGTGTGACTATTCAGTCAGATGGTGAGAAGAGTCATACATTTAATGATTCATAGGAATCAAATTTATGTAGCAGATATGTTGACTGTCAAATTAGAAACTTCATGGATGGAATGACACATACATCGGACGTAAAAAGTAATCCAAATTTTGACTGATGGATGTACGGCGTTTCACTGAATGTTGTCCAGGAAAATTGTCACAATTAAATGCGGTTGTATTATGTACTGGTAGTATGGCGTCAAAGATAAACTTTTTAATTATGTTAAACTTAGTGTTATTGAACAGTTAAACCCATTAGTTGATCATCTGTGTACCATATAAACAATTCCAAAGTATTTCTTAATTGTGTAAAAATTCAATTGGTGTGAAAATATACTTCACAGATTTACAGGAATAAGGTTGAATGTATGATGATAAAAACCGTAATCATTGATTCGACTTATTCATAATAGAATTAGCCAACATTAGTCATGTAAGAACATACCAAAGGCATATTCAGATGCAGAGCATATTATGTTTTGTGTCGCGTTTGTTTGAAACACATAGTTGTATGCCTTCAACCAAGCCTCGTAGAAAATTGTTGTACTACCCATAAACACGGCATAACGAATTTGTGGTGGTCAGTTTTAAACAACCTCATAGCAACATAAACTGTGGAGTAAGAAACCACAGGAAAACTGCAGCAAAACAAATTTATTCAACGAGTAGCAAAACCTTTTGAAACCCCGCTTCCTGTGTTTTATCTTTATATTTTTTGTCCGGGTGTATACGCTAACCAGCAGAGAAATGTGCATCCAGTGTTGGTCGTAAAAAGATCCAATACTCATATGCATGATGCCGATGATGATGATAGTGATGATAATGTAGGTCAGTTAGGGCTCGAAGAAGAGTATTGCAAGCAAGCAACAGTATTCAAGCACATTTCCTAGTTTCGCAGGTCTTGTTGTTTATGTTGACGATGATTTCAATGATGAAATTAATACCGAACAAAGGATTGTTGTTTTGGGGCAGGAAAACTCGTGGTTTTCTTTTTCAAACTTATTCCTTTTGCTAGCGATACTTCTAATAGGATCAATACACACCATTTAGCGCGATTGGAACGTTTGTTTGCTGAGTAAATGAACATGTTTTGAGTACCAATGCACTTCCACAGTGCATGTGGACCCACAATTAGAAGATATTAGAACAAAAAGCATAACATTTACCAGACTTTTTTCGGCAGTCCAAACGATAAAACAAAAAAAGGAATGAGGCAATTAATTTGATGGAGAAAAATACCCAATGAGGCTGTCAATGGAATAGAAGATAATAATGACACGAAATGATCATCACAGGTGTTGCATTATATATTACGGTTAACCAACGGTTAACCGCTAACATAAACGATTTTGATTGAAGCGTTTTGAGGTTTACATCATATTGCATTTTGCATTGATTGTTATGCAAAAAGAGACATTCAATGTAGTATGAGGCATAACACGTCAAACCACGTAATAAAAGTTACGCACAAAAAAACGGCAAAGTTCCTATAATGCTGTTGCTGTGGTTGCCGTCCGCTTGAATTGAAACCTAATTTTAACCGTTAAAGAGTCTGTAACGGTGTGAGTGAGGGTGAGTTTTAAAATGTGGTTGTTTGAGGGGTATGTATGATTTAATTTTGTAGAATAGCATAATGGTGATTGACAACCTAACTGTCCTCTTGGTCAAGTATACGGTCATGCTAGTCGTCAGTACAAATCTCGTTTAGATGTAGCAAATATATTCTCTCTGCGGATACAACAAAGCCTTTATATACTATCGACGACTATACCTACGAAAGTTAATCACTGAATTAAAAAAAGGATGTTTTTTCATAGCCTTTACACTTTAACAATTTCCTTGAGAAAATATTTAATACCTTACATATTGTCAAACAAGCATTAATCCGACATTCAAGAAGCGTATCTCAGAATTCTGCCGGTATAAATACTAAACTGAACAGTTGTGGTTTCAACGTTGCATTTCTATTGACCTCATCAATTTACATGGATTGTTTAAGTTCAACTCATTTTTACACTTGCACTTTGCAAGCATCCAACAAACAACATCGATGTAAAAGGTGATGCCGCCAGAAACCGCACAGCCGACGACACGGCCGAAATGAGTGTCTTCTCACGAGTACGCCGAGTTTGTTCTTTTCTCCACTGCTGCCACCAGTGCCACGATTGTCCTTGGCGCACGGTCGGTGTGGCTGAGTTGGTGGCTTCGAGATTTTCTCGCGTCACCTGCTCCAAGCAACGCCCGATCGAGTATAGATCGATTGAGCTCATTGGCATCCCGTTAACTTCGAGCGGGGAGATGCAGTAGTTCTTGGAGAGAAAGTCACCTGTAGGTGTACCACCATGCGATGAGTAGCTACCGTTTGCGAGGGGACTATCTAGGAGCGTGTGGATGTGACATCCGCACGGGAAGTAGTTACTATTTACATGCAGTGTATCGATGCCCTGAAGCACGATCGAGCCACTTTCGGGAGTTTCGAGCAGATGGTTACCCTGTATCCGAAGCACCCGAATTCTATTGGCCGCAGTAATGTTGAGCTCCTGAATGGCGTCAATTTTGTTGTTGAGTATGTTGAGCAGCTCTACTTGCACAAGACCCTCAAAGGCGCCAGCTCGTATGATACCTAGATCAGATTCTTGCAGAGAGAGCAGTTTGACGTGCGTCAGGCCCCGGAATGTGTACGGCTCCAGAGAGGCAAGATCCATGAAAGAAAGCTTCAGATAGCCAACCGTTTCGAGTCCATAGAAAGCGTCCGGCTCGATCACACGTATACCCGACGGTAGGATGAGTCGATCGACGTTGCTAAGGCTGGAGAATGCGTTCGTCTCGATCGTTACGGTTGGGTTGTCGGCGAGATGTATCTGTCGAATGTTGACGGCCCCGGCAAATGCGTACCCTTCTATGCGTAGGATTTTGTTGTGCGATAGCTGTATCTGCGAGACGTTCTGCAGCCCGGCAAAGGCAAATGATGCAACTGTTGCCAAAGGGGTATGTTGAATCGAGAGATCTCTCAGCCGTGGTAAACCACGGAAAGCAAATGGTTTAATAGTGGTGATGTTATTGCCGTCGAGTGACAGCTTTCGTAGCGCTCATAACCCTCCGAAAGCATCACTTTTGATGATTGGGAAGTAGTTTTTTGTGAGTGACAGCTGTTCCACCGTAACTGGAATGGCTTTCAGTGGTATCTCACGCAGCGAACCGGTGTTGCACATCACCTAGAGGAAATGTTGGAAAGAAAAGTTTGAGAAAAAATGAAAGAAAACAAATCAAAAATGTCGTTAGAGAGAAAGAATGACGTGCTCAAAAAGTGTTGTTGAAAAAAGTGTAACAAGCGTTGTCATAGAGCTCGGGCTCCTTGAAATTCCTATTATTTGTTGCATATCGATATGCACTGTATTATGTAATTGTATGCAGCTTTGAGAAAATGTCAAACCTAAAACGAATTTGATTTGAATGTTGGTGATGGAATAGACGTAGCTGCATAACTATTTGGTTATGAAGATGGTTTTGTGTATGGATTGTTAGCTTTTTTTTCTATCTTTTACACAAACTTTACTCAACATTTGCTTGTCACATGGCAGTCGCATCACTATTACATTCTCATTTATCGACGCCCTTGTTTTGTTATTGATTTCTCGAACATCTGCTCGATAGAAAATTGCAACAACAGTTTATTTTTTGCAAAATCTCAATCCTATGTGGACTCACCACTGACCCAGATGTGCAACCATCATCATGGTTATTAATTAGTTTAGGTTGAATCAGATAGTCCTGCTATTGTGCTTGATAGGCTGTATCATTTTACTAAACAGAAGTTGTGTGCAGAGAATATAAGCAAAGGTAAAAATCTATTTTTTGAAGATATGAATATTATGTAAACATAAGATTATTTCACTTCATACCGCATTTTGGTTTTCGAACGGAGCTTTCGTTATTGTTTTTTTATACTACCATGAAATTTGTCAACTGATGAATAAAGCGCCTGATGCAGTGAAGAAATAGTTGGGTCTGCTGTCCAACATATGAGGCATTAGTCCCACTTCTACACACTCACACAAAAACACATAGTCCTCGACATGTGACATAAAAACCCATTGACTCACACTATTAATGTCCACATTGGACGTCATAACCAGCATTTCTGGGAGGACATAAGTGAATCAACTTTCTAATTATGACATTCGGGAGGATATGGAATGTCAAGAGACAAAGACATGGGTCAATCTATCGCCATTTAGGTGTATCCTTTCGTAGGAAAAAAAACGAAAGGCTAGTCATATAGGAACGGAAACATTGCACGAAAGGGCTAAAGGTTAGACCTATAACAGTTAGAAAAATATGAAAGGTGCTTGTTAGAGAAAAAACCGAAAAAGATTGAAAGGCAGGATAGAATTAGAACATCACTCCCAAAGACAGAATAAAAAATGCAGGATCACCAATTGCAGCCGAAATGAGGGAAACAATCGTTTCGGAGTAGGGTTTGGTTAAGAAAAGTGTTGCCACGGGTGTAGCTTTTCGTTTATTACAGTTGCTGTTACAGAATTTTTGTAACTGTCGCTCGCGTATTGAGGGTTCCGCCGATCATTTCAAAAATTGGTCTGTCTTTCTTCCTAAATAATTTGCAACTAAGCCCCGTCTTCAATGGCGCTTTGTTTCTGACCAGCTGATCTACTTGACCCTGAGTAACCTCGCTTAGCGGCCTTTGTCGAACTTTTCCCTTATTGGCCCTATTTTACAGCTCAGCCAGTTGTCTCATATTGGGGATATCTGTTCATCCTTATCTAACTCACAACGCCCTCTGGAGTTTCTTTTACGAATTATTCGAGCTGTCCTTGACAGCTCGTTGTTTTGTAAATATTGCGGCTGTTCATCTGCACGAGGTGCACATCGTGCCAACAAAAAGCATACATATTAACATATGAAGTTAACACCACTTGTTCTACGTTTTGTTTTGTTTAGCCCGGATACATACTGCATTTTATTTTACATTTCGTTTTACTACTTTATTACGATCTCACACTACTTATTGATTTCGCTTCTGGTCTGATTTTTAATTAATCAGAAAAAATAGGTAAAAAAGGTAATTTAAAGGTTTATACAATCGTATCTAAGCTATCTTTATAATACTAAAAAACAATTTAGCTCAAAGTTACCTGTGTTTGTGAGAGACAGATACACTCCACGGGACAACAGTGTGCCAAAAGATTTCTGTCGTAGAAGAATCGCCATAGTATTGCTAGGATTACCACTGATCGCCAGGATGTACTCATCTCCTCGGTCACCTTATTGTTCTCGCCTTGGGTAGAATTGTGATGCAACAGCTTCAGAACACTTTGAAAACGTTGAATAACTTATAATTCTCTTCTACTAATTGACTACATTCACAATGCTACACAACTGCTACAATCACTAATTACGTATGTTTCGGCATAATGTCACTAGTACAACAATGAGTGATGGAGATGAAACTTTTCCATACAGTCAAGTGGTATCTGAAATGAAACAGTAAAAACAAAAAAATTTATACAATACCTTAAAAAGACGGTGTACTTTCACACAACAAAAAAGGAAATATAAAATAATGGAGACGCCTGGTGGCTTGTTTACGTGCTAGGAAATCAAAGAATACGTTTGATTATCGGCTCGCCTCTGCAATTGTTAAGTTAAGGGATGTTAGCAAAATTCGTGATGGAGCTATTTTTTGGAATAAAACTGTAATCAATTAAGGTGGTCATCATTAAACTGCAATGAGTGGTAAATAAAAAGCCCGCGCTGTTCGAGTGCCATTTGTTTGTACGACCTGTTTCATCGACGGTCTTGCCAAGGTGAGATTATTTTGGAGAGGCTCTTATCGTGCATAATTGAATAACAAAAAGCACGCTTCGGAGATTTATGGAAGGAAGTTTGACCTCGTAAAGCTGTTGCTTGAAGCACGTGGTAGATTTATCGTTAACGTAAGCTGACAATACGCACCATCGACGGATGAAGCTTGTAACGTAACAGGATTGTTCCGAAAACTTCATTGGAGAAGAAATGACAATAAAAATCAGGCGTGTGGCGCGGTAAAACACGTTAGTTAATTTATAGTTATATTCGCTAACTGGAGTAATATTGTTTGTGGGTTACAGACCATGAGCATCAGAGAAATATTTTCGAATAATTTAAATGTAGCCTTCCAAAGAAGTGAAAATGTAATGGTAGATTTCTTCGATCACCATGTTGTTATTTATTATGATATTCTTTGTAGTGGTATATTATTTTCTCTTTAAAACTAATTTCATTTGCAAAAATAAATTGTAAACGGATTAGTAAGAAAGAAAGTAAGTAAGTATGTAAACGGATGCCAGTTAATGCTTATGTATTACTTTTGTTTGGGTTTTTGTTTGTAACGAAATGGCATTTAGTGTAAATTATGACATAACCGGTAAATTGCGTTCTATTTATTGATTGTAAAGTTTTCCTTATAATACTGCATAAGAACAAAACCACTGAAATAGAAGCGAGAGTACTTTTATATCGTCTGAGGTCTGCAATTTACATATATCGTCATTTACAGTCTACAAAAGTTCAAGCAACTGGCATATCGTGAAATGTAAAGTGATGCATCGCATAACAATGGTGCATTTTGTAGCGCTTATTGTAAACTTGCTAATACAAATTGGATACAATATATGTAAAACAAGAACGAGTTGCAAAACCACTATCCTTCTTTAGGTTACCAGTCCGATAGTAGCTAAACAAAACAAGCCACAAAGGAGGTGGGCCACGCAAAAAACGCCAAACTGTAAAATGCTCACTGGCAGCTACACTTTAGGGATTAACCGTAACATCTATCAGATGGAAACTCAAATGGAGCGGGATACTAGAGTACATTGTTCTCGAAGCATGTACAGGTAAAGCAACATGTTCCAGTAGTGTCTTGAAGAAAAATGGGGTGAGGAAAAAGTAATGTACCTTATGGCAACGGTCCGCCACTGTTTACCGACATTCATCGGTGGGCTACATGATCATCAGCTGCATCATGATAATCATTGCAATAGTCGTGTTAGAGGTTTCGGTATTGCTGGGCAATAATAGCTTGAACATCAACATCGAAATACGCCTTTTAAACGATGGAAGATTTTGTTGCACGAAAGATGTTGCTCTGTTCAACATTTGCCATTAATAGTTGTCAGGAAAGTGGCTAAGTAATGTTTAAGTTATTTGCGGTAAACATGTAGCAGTGAGTAAAAACTAACAGAAAATGCCTGAAAGTAAATGGTTTTCCTGCATATAATTTCGACCAACACAGGTAAGGCATCTCTTGTCCAGAAACAATGAAACGATGCAACAATTGTAGAAAAGCATGGTAATGTCCACAAGCAAAACATATAGGTAAATATCGCCTATGCAGAAGTGTTAGTAAGTGGAAAAAGTTTCTCTTTAAAATTAACGTAGTTTTGTACTGCCGCGGCGACTCTGTCGTTGTTGTTTTTTATGATATTGCCGGCAAACTTTTCAGTATTGGGCCACTCTAACATTTGTGTAAAGTTGGCTGGTCGGTACTTTCACCTGTCCTTTTAGGTTCCGTTTTTTGTGGATGTGCTTTGTGATGGTACATTCCAGAGCTCCGAGAATAGGTTTTATATTTGATTACTGGACTTAAGGAGCGATTAGTTTCATAGTTCCTACAAACAAGGGTATTCTTTTCTTCGATGCATTACTGTTGTGTTGTTGAACATTTTTTCAGGAACGTTATGTTACGAATTTCAGAAAACTGAAATTTGTTTAATATTAAATCTTTTTTTGAGTTCAACTGGAATTCTACTGGAATCTTAAGGAGGATACAATAAACCTTATAATGTGGTAATGTGGTTTATTTAATTAAATCGAAATATTTGGAGGTTCAGAACGGAATGAAAAAAATCAATCAAACCAACTTTTGGCTTACTTTATAACCACGAAAGAGCATTGTAATTATAAGCGTTGAGTCATACCAAATTTATGTATTAACTCCTCTCGTGCAGCAGTGTAATATGTTGACATTTGTTGTGTGACATTAACCATCACTTAAATCACTGATTTTTGTCTAGCATGATAATGACAAAACAATATGCTCGAAAATTAAAAGTGAAAAATTGAACCACTGCTCACCAATTTATGAGAAAAGATTTAGTTGCAAATAGCAGTTTACCGGTTTTATTGTCTATGCTGAAATCATGATGGCATGACAATCTAGTTTCAATAAATTAAAGTAATAAAATAAAATAATACAATGTGCTTAAGTTTTCATAATAAAAAAGGATGTTCAAGTTCTTCGTTTCTAGAAATTTTATTAGAGCAGGGTATAAGGGTATATTTATTTTTATATATAAATCAGGGTTTTTAGAATCCTTGAACCGATATACTACCCAATGTGTGATATTGTGAATTGTATATTGAAACTACGCAGCTTAGCATTTCATATTTTATAGCTAACATAAATCATTTAATGCTTTTCTTAGAATCATGTACAGTAGCAAATAGCTTTGTAACATCCAGCACACTGTCGCTTGGGGCATCTTAATTCTCAACAGGCAGACAAACACTGGTTTTAAAATATGTCATTTTACCAGGTATTCATTTTCAACATTCTCCCATAGGAAATGTTTCGGAAAAGGAAGACTTGCGAAAGAGGCGACAAGAGTAAAGCTGATGAGTAAGTTTATTAACCACTGTAGACGCGAGTCACAGATGTGTGCGACTTTCGGTAAAATTGTGGTGGTGAAATAAATTCCCTGCATACAAATACGCTTAGAATAAATTGGCCAGGAAAAGAACAAACAATTGTGTTTTATGCACACCTCTGAAGATTTTATCAAGCCCAACTGTCATGGCAACACAAAATTATCGTTATTTAAACATTTCACTTATTTACGATTCCGCTAAAAAAACGATCCAAAGGCACTGGGAAAATATACAGTAAGAATGTAGAATAAAAAAAACAGAAGATGTGTGGTTGAAAGATTTGAGGTCTATGATAAGCACGTCTAGCACGGGTAAAATAATGCTAGCTAGGGAAGGTCACAAAAGAGTGAGAATGTGCTGCAAGGTGGGAAAGTACTATCCAACCGAGTGACGTTAGTCATAATAAGTTTAAAAACGATGCGGTGCGCCACTGTCATTCGCAACATAACTTCCCCATTTCACTTTTATTCGGTATTTCCACCGGAATGATACCGGAAGCAGGAGGTAGCTCTCGGGAAAGCAGTGGCAGAAAATAAGCGTGTGGAAAAGGAAAGACAACGAAATCTAGTGATGTTGCGTTTGACATCCCCAAGAGGCTACCAACTTGCTGGAAGGCATGAAAGGCGCACACGAAATGGTTTTTAGCGCCCTGGGTAAAGCAACTCCGTGTCAGCCGCAGGCTTTACCTCGAATTCAGGATCAAAATGTTGCAGAGACTATCACTGGTTCTACCATTGAGCTAACCTATCAAACTGGGTAAAAGGAGAACGACCTGAAAGATTGCGGCATTTACTTACGGTTAACGAGACAATGCCTTCATCATGGAATACAAGGCTTTATGATTTTTTTTTGTAAGCAGTGTTCTCCATAAAAAAGGGCGAGTACTTGTTTAGTGATATATTTTATGTTTCATTGTGTATGGTAGATGATTAAACATACTGAACAAATCATGATGTCGGTTTTATATTAATTTTCTTATGACAACTGATTATCTCACCTCGTCTCATCATCTCATAACAAAACTGATAATACTTCAATTTGCTTTATTGAAATACAAACTTTTTTCAAGTGTTGATTGATTTACTTTCTTATTTATTCCTTTTTTCGCATAGCCATTTGGTCTTTATAACGAGTATACAGTTAATGATACTGCTAGAAGCTCACACTTTGCAATGGCAATTTCTTACAGAAAATCTACACGAGCTATATACCATCATCCACATCATCAAGTCCCTTGACGGGACCAGTTACTCCCCAAAGAGGTGGAAAACTTCTCTATCCTCTTGAAAAACGTGTGAAACTCGTTGAGGTTAAGGAAAATGTAGTGTAGTAGATGATGGGAAAATGATGTGATAATTAGTTGAATAAATTTTGCCGAAATGATACAAGACACCGCCAGACTGCAAATTAGGAGCTCCCATTCGTACGGGACCAACCGGTAACAGCGTAACAAGATCGGTTATCCAGTTTCATTCGAGCAAAAAGCCTTCCCTTGGCCTTTTCTTCTGGAAAGCAGGTAAGCGTACTGCAGCTATGCTGTATTTATTGCAGCTTTGTTATGTGCGACAGATGCTAACAGGCACGCAACTTTTAAGATTGACTGAACTAGACATCTTCGTTCATCTTTTTCATACATGGCATGAAACGATAATGTGATGGGGTGAAATTGGTTATTTTGTACCCGAATGCGCCAGTTGGAATGTTGTTGGTAGATTATTTCTGTTATTTTGTTGCGATTTTTAAAGACTGAATAAGTAACCGAGATCAGATCAGAATGAGATGACTGTGAAAGAGTTTGTTCTGGTAATTCTGTTGAAAATTTATCGGAATCGTCGGATTGATTTGATGTGGTAATTAAATTACTTGGGAGTATATGTGTAACGATTGGAAAAAAATGTTGATTTTGCTTCAAGGTGTCTTTAAGAATCTAAGTAATCAAACGTGTATTAATTTATTTTCAGTTGCTTGAATTCATCATCAAAATCGCTGCGATATAAAGGTAAATCATGGCTTTGGTTTCTTTTAAAATTTATTATCACCGTCATCCCTAACAGCTTCTCAAGCAATCATTATTTATGGAATGGAGAAGGAGTTTGAAGCATCAAACTCAAAAACCCAATTTTAACCATACAAAGAATGGCCTGTTTTCAACGTCCTGTTTAGATTAGTTATAGATAGCCGCATGAGCAAACAACATAATTGATCTGGAAGGAATAAATGAAGAAAGCAAACTATGGAAAAGTTTTTTTATATAAATCACCTAGAAGACTAATTACTAAGTTTTTGGTGCAGTTATGCGTCGCAATCAATTATCTTTCTCTTGGCGACAGCACAAACTCCGCTCGCTGAAATCCGTTTGGCGCTCGATACCAAAATTAGTTATTCTCATTATCATGGCACGAATAGTTCTATTTTTATTTGGATTACTTTCGCTGAGAAATGTTGTTTATTCATTCGATTTGATTATAGTTTAATAAAAACAATTTGTTCATCTATTTATTTTATTTGATTAATGTTGTCTGCTATGGCTCCACAACATATCTTAACATTAGTCAATTGCTGGACTGCATATAACGAGAGGTAAGTGAATGGGATGGCGGGGGAGCTGGGGGAGAGAGGGACGATCGTAGTCGGGAATCGAAAGCATTCAAGCAAATATGGAAATCAAACAGACCTGAAGCAGAATTGAAGCACCCCATGGCTCGAATAAGGGGTCGAGCGGTAATAATAATAATTAAAATAATAATAATAAGCGGTCGTTTGCACCGGCCGCTATTTGATTTATTTTCCGGACAGTTTTGAGCTCATGTTTTAAATTACGGACGTTTCTATTCAATTGGCGGACAGCTTCAAAATATCTACTAAAATAATATACTACTATACTACTATACTATCTTCACATTCTCATACACACTACGCTTTTTTCGTTTTTAACTTCTTTTAAGGTCCGAACACCGAATTGTGAGTATCGGTGTCGTCTTAGACCGACTGGATGACGATGTTACTGTCTACTGTCCCCGTACGACCATCTAGGTCATTGGTTACTTCTGTCTTCAAATATTGTTGTTTTATTGTTATTCAGCTATGTCAAAAAATATTTTTGGCCAATCAATCACAATTTACTTCGGTTTTCCGGAATTTAAACCAGAATTGAAAACTTGCTTCGAATTCCTGACAGAATTAAACAAGAGTTTTAGTAAAATGATACTTATTTTAATAAAATACTATTATTTTTACGATAATAGATTCAAATGTTCCTCTAGAATAAATTCAAATGTTGTGCTATAAATCTGGACCAGATTAATGGAACTTATAGACGAAACTGCTTTGGAATCAGCTTAAATCAAAACTGATTGAAAATTTTTCTGGTGGTGCGCTGACCGACAGTAAATATTTATTCATCGTCAGGGGTTAGTCACATTTTTAATTGATTCTAGAACATCATGACAACCTTGAAAAATTTAAATTGGGTGTGGCCAGGAACTGGATGTAACGAAATAAAAAAAAACTTATTGTCCGGAGTCTGAAGCTGTCCGTAATTTATATCAACACGGTAAACAGAGCAAGAGATTATGAAAGAACTGCCTTTGATTGTAGCAGAACTATTTGTTACTATTGCATTTCGCTTAACCACTCAGCCAAAAACATTATATGAAATGAAAAAAAAAACTGTATTACATGCCAATATTAGTTATGTTGTCTGTATCACTTTCCAAATGATATCTAGGTGTTTAATAGCCTCGAGCTGCTTTAGGAAGCGATTGCATCAGAGATAACCCCGAAAGACATTTCCATTCGATAGAGTTAATGCAATACGCGTGACCGTATCGAATGTCCGAGATTAACGATGCACGTATGTATTCAGCTTTATCAGCAACATGCTGTAACATGATATTGAAGGCTTTGTGAGCCTATTGTTGGTGAGAAACCAGGAGGAACAAACACGAATCATCTCCTGCTATTTCCTAAATGCAATCTGGAAGAATCGGGGCGTCTGGTTAGTAATCCAATTAGATTACCTTCGAACATGTACACCGAGCTGAAAAGATCATCCAGCTCAGTGAAAAAGGGCAAGATTGCCAGCATCTGCCAAAATGTCAATAATTTGCCATCGTATGACATTATTTTCATTGGGAGTGTAGAATATATACAATTCACACATGAATAAACTCTGTATATTCCTAATTTGTTCGGTAAAATCTGGTGCATTGGTGTTCCAACAAGGCAGTGAATTAAAACTTTGATGCTTTTGCAATTTTAGTTGTGAAATGCTTTTTATTATTTAAAGATTCATAAGTTCAAATGGGAAGCTTTTAAAGGCTAAAGACAAGTGAGAAGGGTTACGTTTTAGATGTACCTTTTTTGAATTACGGCCGGAAATGAGGCTATCGTCATCCCTGTTTGGGTTGTTGGGAAACGTTTTCCAAAGACCGGTACTGTTCCTCCCTTACAGGTTTTCAAGCCACGTGAGTCATACACATAGTTTCACACTGCAGCAAATAACACCTGACAGGACACAGACCAGATTGTTTTCCTCTTCTGACCAAAAGCCGGACGAGTGTTTGTCGAGATCTTCCGGACAGACTGAGAAGGCACTGCCGAGGAATGGTTTTGCGCCACATACTACGACATGAATTCAGACTAAGAGTCGGTGTGTTGTGGAACAGAAACGAGAGACGCAGCAACCGCATTCGAAATCGTGATTTGTATTTTAAACTAGCAATTTACCGCTACCCACTTTTCCACAACAATCTGCACAGCGATACGCTCCTGTGTGTTAGAAGCCTGTTCGGTTCATCGTTTGCCTGTAAGCAGTCGGATGAGTTAAGGCGGCCGAGAGTACAGAGTTAGGATTTTCAAACCTCATCGTTTTCCGATACGGGTCTTTTTCACTTTTCCACCCGCTATTCGTTCCGGTGGCTAGACATAGGCAGCAATAGCAGCAGCATCAGCAGCCGCAACAACCACTACGTACCATTCGTTTATACTAGAACCCGGAATGACGGCAAGCAACACGTACTGGCTGTGTACGTGCCTTCGGGCCATAGGGTACAGACATGGACGGGTGCATCAATTTCCCGCAAAGCGCACGGATTGCACACAGTTTAGGCTGGGCAGTTGGACCCATGTTGGAATGCTCGAAATCTCTTTCTCACCAACATGCATTTTAAAGGTATGTCCACGGCGGCAAAGGGTTGCATTTTAGTGGGCTTGTGGAAAAATTTGCTGGTAGCTAGGTGACAATTTAAGGGAAGTTTATACAACCATCAGCAAAATGGAAGAACGGTTGTGTCACCGAGATGGTAGTCGTTAGTCTTGACAGGCCATCGACAGACTGCTGGTTACCGTATTGCCTTGGCCGAAAAGGGATGTGTAAATCACTGTCCCAACAGCTGCAGCTTTCGGTTGCAACCGTTGTCGATTCATGTTTGGAAGTTGTTGTATATTTTTTTCTTCTAGTCAGTGAACTAGCGCGTTCTGTGCCGAGAAACAGGATGGAATTTATCGCTTGGACAAATTTTCACTTCCTGTTACAGTAATTGCAGTGGCAACCAGCTGAAACAAACCCACGGGATGAACGTCATTATCCGGTTATGGCGTGAATGTCATCGGTTGCCCTTGTGCTGAGGGTAAAGCTGACGAAGCAACGTTATGTCAGCATTTCAAATTTAGAAAATTTTTCGCGTATTAAGTTTGATAAAGGGACGAAAAGAATTGTAGCGGGAAGCGTCTGCAAGGTATCTTCCCACATATCCATTAAATGAAAAGTTTTAATTGAATTGTTAAGAATTGTTGTCATAATATTTAAACAAAATAAAAGTGCACAGATATTATACACTTTGGGTGGATAACTGAATAAGAAGTAGGTTTAGAAATAACATTACTAATATTACTTTACATGTTAAGTATTAATCAGCTACTTCTTCCTGCACATATTTTCTTTTTCTTTTTGTTTCTTCTTCTTTTTTCTCATAATTTTGCACAAATATATATAAACATATATACACACATACACATATATAAGAATACACATATTATAAAACTGCTTGGCGAAATATACATACACAAAAGACAGTTCTTCAAAACAACTTTACCGTTGCAGCAAAAAAAATCTAGCTACACAAGAGAATTAAACTGGTTATTTAATGGTTATATACTTTGCTGAAATAGCCTAAAAAATACATTGTTATAATTTATTATAATATATTGTTATTTATTATTTATTAATATCAACTTTCATAACAATTATAATTATTTTCAAGATTAAGCAGTACGACCGAAGCCGTTCCTACTGGAATATTTGTCAAACCAACGGTACTTTAAGCATAATTAACGATGCGAATCATAAGGTAAAAAATGAACATAGTTACACGAATGCAAAATACAAATTGCATTCACTTCCGACATATTAAACAACGCATCTGAATATGGTTGTCTAATAGTATCATTATACTATTGGAGGTGCTCCAAACGACCTGTTTCATTAAATAAATTTACGAAAATAATACCCAGCAAACCCCTTTGTGTTTCATTGGTAAAACGAGTTTTGTCATTACGAACAGGAAGCAGTTTCAGAAGCATCATGCACATAGAAAACTTCCACCCTTAATACGGGCATATTCATCAACCCAACCTCCACAATTTTCCACTTCGTTTCAAATTTTTGGGGGTTTGGAAAATAATATGGAGAACCCTGAAGTTTTCCCATTACTGGCCACATCGTCCGGAAAAAGGGCAGCAACAAACCATTAATCAAGCGGGCCGGAGTATTTTTTACCCTTTTCCATTTGCTTTACGGATAACTTTAAGGGGGGATGAAAGGCAGCATGATTATTCTTTGTTTGTTTTTCGATTGTGCCAAAACTAATTGCAGTCATTGCAGAGCGCTAATGTGCAATTGTAGTGTCGTACATTCGACTGAAACATGTCGCATCAATAGACGTTGTATATGCGTATAGTACATACACAGTGAATTGTTCAATAAAAGAAAAAATAAATAAATATTAAAAAATGAATAATACACGACATTTCCTCACATTCCCCTAGCAAATTGTTACCATTTCTTCCGTTAAATTAAGATGCGATGGTATAATTAAAACAATGAGCAATTAGGACGGTGAGCAACGGGACAGAATATTTAAAAAGGGAGCGAAACACAAGAATGCAAAAGGGAAACAGGAAAAATAAAATAAAGGAATAAATACAACGTGACGAAAAAATGGCCAGGAAACACGTTGCGTTTCTAAAGACTCAATCTTATAGAACCCAAAATACAATCAACAGCATTAGACCGTATTGAACAGGGCAGACTGTGACTATTTAAGGAATTATGAGGCTGAAAAAATCCCAAGTATTGCTACGCTCCATTTATTACTTAATTTTACGTAATGAGATACTTTCCGTCCGTTGCGTTTTCTTTACTCCCGTATGCTGCAAGGTAAGTGAGGTAGCACATTATTTTATTTCTATGTTTTAATGAACTGAGAAAATGCAAAAAAAAACCCTTGCTTAAAAGGGTGGCAAAAGAGAATGGAAAATGTGTTAATTGGATCGAACCATGGTGCAAATCATAAATGTGGTGGGAATTTCTATCGCTCTATTTTAAAATAGAAGCACAAAAAAGGATGTAACATACTTGAAAAGCGAGAACGTTTGATCTGACGATTAAGACATCAGACACAGTGAATGAATTATACATATGTCGGTGATGAAGGATATCAAGGGCGTAAAGAAGCAAGTTGTCTTAAAATAGTTATGATTGGTGATTATTTTAAAACCAATGTTTTAAGATAACATTTAAAATATTTAAAATAATTGTTATTAAGGATATTTATAAAATATGGGAAAAACCACGAGCCTTATACTTAAAAATATAACATCTCAAACTGTGAAATACAGCAAAATCTTATTTGTCTTCATTCTATATACATATATACACATCTATATACACATCAGAAGTAGCAGAATTGCAAAGAAAAGGAAAGACGACAGCGCATCCACCATGTTTGCTGAATTAGACACCATAAGCATTTCCACCGAAGAAGCCATTTCATTTAACGGCTTTGCTCATGCATAAGCTTCTTTAGTGTTTGGTGTGCTAGTGTTTTACGATTCATGGTAGTATGAGCTCGATAACTGTCTCCGAAGGAAAGAAAGAATCACACCTAGCAAGATGTACCCATAAATGCTGCTGAATAAAACACGTCCTGAATGTCTACAGCGGTTTCAAGAGGTTTATGCGACGCGCTGTTTACATTGAAGCAGCGCTCTAATTAAGTGATAACCGTTTGGTACTCACTTAACTAAAACGGCAGAAAAAAGCGTACTAGGATGAACATGATTGAATTACTTTCGTGTAATACTTTATCTGCAATGGTTGGGAATTTTATGTACATTTTTTACGTGAATGCAAAACATATTTTGTAGTTTTGGATTAATTTATATAATTTTGGTACAATTTGAGTCACATTTCAATGTTAAGGCCTGTTGACAATTTTGGTTTCCATGATGATAAATATATGTAATATGATGTATGTTCAATATATATGTTTTAGTATGGTAATGTAATATATGTTCAATATATCACGAACAACCCTTTGAACATCAATCATTAAAATTAATGCAGGAAAGACCTGTAGAGCAGTTGTTAACTATTTGTTTTGTCTTAATTGTCTTAAAATAACAAAGAAATCGAATAGTCTCAAATGCAGTTATTCGCATTGTTATCACATGATTCTGTCAATCTGATGAAAGTGTGAGGGACATTTTTCATAAACGTGTGTAAAACATGGTAAAATAAGTCAAACAAAAAATTTAACTTTCGAAATGTGTGTCCTTAAAGCGTTTTACGGAAACGCTCCATTCGTATGGTCTACGAAATCGTGTTTGAATGAAGGTAAAAAGATTTCCTTTACTATCATACTCCCCCACACGACATACTAACGGGGAACGTTTTTTTATCGTACAGCAGGTAAAGTGTTTTTGCGCCATGAAAGCATGAGCAATAAACAGCGTTCATTTTGCGTATATGCCTAGATGGAGCTGCAAAACTGGATGCGGTCATTTGGGAGCATTCATGATAGCATACGGGGTTTGGGGTTTTTGAAACTCATTTGAAAAATGGAAAACGTTTGCGCTTTTTGGAGTGATTAATACGCGAAAACTTTTTTACGTTCATCTATCAGCCCAACGCTGTACAGTGAATGAATTTTTTACACACTGGTATGAGCTGGTCCTTACGAACAGCACACTAAAAGCTACATGCACATGTACATGCAAACACGTACGAAGAGAAACAGAGCAGCCTTGCAACATACTTATCGTTCCGGTTCCTGTGTCCATCTGAAAAGCCGATGAAAGTGATTGTGAGGCACATTTTTATGTTTGTGTGTACATGATTGCACATAATGGATCACTTATGTCTATAAAATAAATATCGTTATTTTCAGCTACTGAAACCAATTGAATTGCTATTTTTAAAATCTACGAAAACAGACTAGAGCTTTTATGCTTCACAGCATAAATGATCCTCGCAGAAACTAAACAAATATTTCATTTTGTTTATTTCATTATTTTAATAATAAATAATAATATAAATTATTATTATTATTATTATTATTATTATTACTATTATTATTTTAAATGAAGGACGGAAGTCAACTCAACCCTAACAACCAAGGTTTTTATGCAACCTTCACGGTAACCTACCTTCTTATTCCAATGTATCTTCATTATTTAGCTCACTGTGCAAATATTGTGTGAATACCACTGCGTAGATCTTTTCGGTCCTTTTTGGTTTGTGTTAAAAGTACGTGAAATGGCAAACGACTCACAAAAATTAAATATATCCCGCGGAACGCATACACACATGGAGGTGAGGAAACGTTAAATTGGGTTTTCATCTTTCCTCATCTCACCTGGCCTACCTGCCAACGTTCGGTGCGGTTTCGGTGCGCTCGGTGTGTGGTGAAAATTCTTCCACGAGGCGTGTAAACCATCATTGGGTGCCGGCCTTATCCATTACACCAGGTCGCTACAGGAAGTCGGTCACATTTGCCACTGCCGACAGCTGTGTAACGTGCGCAGGAAATAAAATCATCATCTGTTGCTGTTTGCTTTGGTCTATGACTTTGTGTTGGTGTGCGAGTTTACCAACCCACATTCACGAGCCAGTTTACGAAGGGAAATCTAAAATTCCACCGTTCCCAAAATCAGTGGGGCAAATTTTATCGTATACCGGCTCACACTGTCGGCAAACCTTAACGGTTAAAGCGTTAACAACCAACACTCAAAGAGCCTTACACCGTCAGAGAAGCCTCATTGCAGCCCAGGGACGATGAGGATTTAGACAAGGCGTACGGTATACAGGACGGAAAGGAGATCGAAATTGGGCGACACAGTATACAATTTTGTTTTTGCTGTGTGTGAGCCTGCTGTTTCAGCTGGCTTTTTCGGGTGCTATCAACTTTGCCGTCAAACCGCTCAAAGCAGAATGCAGAACAGAGCAGGGCTGGGAGAAACCCACAGCAATGCTTACCAACAAAAAATCACGTACGTAGCCGTGCTAAACTCATCGCGTTGATTCTATTTTCATTCCAGCGGGCGAACATTTTTGTAATGAAGTGAACGCTTGTTTTGTAAATTGTCATGGGAAAATCTGTGTACCGTGGTGTGCACAGTCGGTTGACCGAAAACCATCGCCGTTGGTTGTTGCGTGTTGTATGGTGTTGACACGGATTGCATTTGTCTACGATGGAAATCATACGCTGGAAGGGGGATGTTTGGTGCATGATGCAAAAGTTTGAACACGGACTTATCACACAAAAATGTTAAGCAAGAAATCCAGTAAATTAAATAAATCCCGCGGATGAACCAGGAACATAGGCTCCTAACTTTCAGTGTGAGTAGTTAACGTTAATCTTTCTTAACGCAAAATCATATTTATCAGATCAGATCAAAATCAGATTGGTTGCTTAGCTTAGGCTACATCTTTATGCCAGTGTTTGCAGGTCTCCAACAAATAAAGAATAAACATAAAGATCCTATCGATAAACA
>KI920550.1:10700-21701 GCA_000473525.2 Anopheles melas | reverse complement strand
GTGTGTGTGTGTGTGTGAGGTGTTTAAGATTAAAAATAGTGCTCCCAATAGTGGTCGCGACAGTGGTGTGGTGTCTGTTGTAAGTCGCCTAAAGACGCGTGCTAGTTGCAGTTTTCGTAATCGCATGGACCTTGAATGTTGCAGTGTCAGCAGCTACATCGCACGCAGCGAACAAACAAACAAAAGGGATGAACCTCTTGAGCACAGCGCTTCTAGCTCATCATCGTGCAGCATAAAATTCACATCCCATCGCCAACACAACATGGTGCATATTATACTCGCGCAAAGTAACGAATGTCGAGGTAGAAAACCTTGGCTGTGGTTTTATGTTTGGCCTGTCACCACCGGCAGAGAATGACTCATAAATAGTATCGGCCCCTTGCTTTCCCGGCTACCGCGCGCGCACTTCCAGCATGATGCATACGTTTGCGAGGGGGAGGCAGTGCATTTGCACACCAAATTAATGAGACAATAATTTGGCAACAAAACGATACTGCTGGCGTCCGGCTATGCGAGGGCTATCACATTTCTTTTTGGGAGTCGTAAAAATTTCATTCAGGACCTTTTCCCATGTCCCTGTTTTTTTTGCTTCTTCTGCTCGGTATATAAAGTTCAACTGGGAAGTGCAGTTTTTGTTGAAGAATGAGTTGATAATTCGGCACCCGTTTTGGCATTCATTTTCTCAAAATAAATAAAGCAAATAAAATAAACAAATTGCATCCTCCTCTAGCCACTGCAAGTGGCGGAAATGCACGAAGTGAAAGAGTGAGAGGTAAGGAAGGAGTAGTATAACATGAGAAGGGGGAGAGAGGAAAAAAATCGTAAACAGTCCGTTCAGCAGTTGTCAGGCCCAAAAGTGTATGTAAGGCCCGCTCGCAGACCGTTCGCAGACGAAAGACGATAAAAATAAATATTTTGCACAACACACACACACACCCCCCCCCCCCAAATTTTGCGCCCGACGTCGCCACTAGAGGTATTGCGCTAGAGAGGGAGGAGGAGGGTTGGCTTGCCCTGTGTGGTTGGGTTGGGGTGCGCGCGCTAGCTAAGTGTTTGCTTGTTGTTTTGGGTAACTCGGGTTGAATAAGTGATTTCCCTCCCAATTTTTGAGCGGGAAAGGGACACCAATTTCCGCCGTTCGAGGAGGGGAGGGGGAGGAGGTTTGTTGTGTGGCTTTTCGGTGGTGTGGTTTTGGTTTTTTGCTTCTTCTTTAACCGTCTGACCGGACCCGAACCGGACACAGGGGTTGGCAGGGTTGGCACGATTGCATCAGCAGTGCATTGCATTTCGTGGAAAGTGCAATGGAACGAATCGTGCTGATCGAAGGGGAAATCGCGTGCCTGGGTGGGTTTCGATGAGTTTTCGATTAAAAAATGGGGGGGGGGATTTTGTTATATTTTTTATTAATAGGCCAAAACAAAAATGAAGGTAGAATCGGTTATATTTGAGGGTCTTCGTTCACATTGGTTCGGTGATGTGTGGCAATCGATACTGGACGGTTGCGTCTCGTTTACACCGGAAGTCGCCGGAGCAAAATGTGGTGCCGGTGGTTGTCGTTGGGCAATCGGGTTTGACGATCACTGCCTGCCTGCATCGGCAACGGGTTGTAAGATGATATGCCCGATATGATAGGTGAAGACCTCAAAATAGCTCATTTTTTATGCCATGGTTTGTTCGCTGTGCGCAGCTAAAACAAGGACCAAGCAGGTATGTTGACATTACAAGTGAAACTATCTATGCTAACGCTTTAAGCTTGCGCGATGCTTTAATTTATCTGTTTTAATATAAATACCTCAGCCTGTTCGTTGCGCGCACACAAGCGAACTGCAGCGCAATTGTATGCTTATTTTCACAACCACTCACGCCTCGGTTGCTGCGGTAAACGTGGGATGCTGGCCCCATCCTACACCCCTACGGATACGGACCGACCCACTCAACGGTGCATTTCGCTTCCCAAGCCCCCGGTGGATTTATGTGCATCGCGTGGGGTTAATATGCGCTCAGGTTCAATTTTTTGAAAGCGCTGCATAAGAACGGCCCAAAGCGGCTGTCGTAATCGGTCGGTATCGTCGAGGCCACTCTCGATAAGCTAGCTAGCTCGTGGAACCTACTCCCTGAGCGGCAGAAAAAAAACGCCGACCCACCGACAGACCGACCTGTCACATCTGTGTGTCAAACCCTGTGTGTTCCGGGATCGAAGGCTAGGTTTATTGGAAGAATCTTATCCGAACTTTCGCGAATATGCAATAAATGCGCCAACACAATCCCTTGAAAGCCCTCGCTTCAATCACACACATACATCTCCCGCAGGTGCTTGTGCCCGTGATATGATTTTGTGTGTTTTATTTTTGAAACGCACACACAGACACACACAGACAGAGTCATCGCAC
This sequence comes from Anopheles melas, assembly GCA_000473525.2. Lineage (NCBI taxonomy): Eukaryota > Metazoa > Arthropoda > Insecta > Diptera > Culicidae > Anopheles > Anopheles melas. The sequence continues at coordinate 19,311 of KI920550.1, read as the reverse complement.
AACTTGTCGTTTTTTGTGAAGCGTGTGTGGCAGGCATGGTCATGACAAGTTCACAAGTGGGGGGAGACTAGCCATTTCGCCAGGCCATTTGTGCACTCCATCAGCCGGCCATCAACCCGGCACCCGGCTGGAAGGGGGAAAAGGGCAAAAAGGGGCCAGCTTGTTGGTGGTGGTGGTGGTGGAACGATGCATAAATGCATCGTTTGCAGGAAATTAATCCGTCTGCCTGAAACTGTCCGAAAAGATTTGATTCCCGGAATGTTGATGGCGGCTACACGGTGGGAGGCTGGGGCAACAGGAAGGCAGAAACGGGGACAGATGGAATTTTAATCGATTCTCGGCCGTCGACTTAAGGAATGGCGCAAATTAAATGCATTGCAATCGGGTGAGGGGGGGGGGAGGTATGCAGGGGTGTAAAGCGGGAAAAAGAGGCGACACCTGGGCGGATGGACGTACGCAGGGATCCAACAGCAACAGCAGACAGCAGGTGAGGGAGAGAGAAAATCACATTTTCGTCGCCGTTCGTCGGTGCACATGGTCATGGGGGCAGATTTAGATTGTTGAAAGTGTTTTACCTTTCAGCGCTCGATTCACAATTAACCATACATCCGAAATGATAGGGGAATCCGTCGGGTTTTGGGTCCTTAGCTTCTTCAGCTCTTCCCGCTCAGATCTCGTGGACGTCCGTTTATGCAGTGTCGCTCCTTCCGGGCATGTCTTACGCCTTGCGCCCTTGTCACTTGCCCGAACGAAACGTGGCCATTATATATGATATTTCCATTTCGTACGAATTTCTGTATTTGCATTTGCAGTATGCCATGCGCTGCTCGCATCGTATCGCTTGGGCCGGATCGGTCCAAACCTCGGGAAGAATTCCAGTGGTTTGGCTTTTTCTTTTCCTTCTTTTGTGTTTGTTTTTTGGTCACGGTGTACAAATCCACGGTGTGCTGCTCTGCTCTCGGTGTCTTAATTGCTTTCGAAAGGTGCATTTTGGGCTGGTGAGGAGCAATGGAATGAGCTCTCTTATGCATTTTTAATCGCCATTCTCTGTCTTCTCGATCCGTTTGGGGCGGGCTCGATGTGTCTGTGTGTCTGTGTGTGTGCTTTAGCGTTTGCATAAAAGACTTTATTGCAACATCAAGGGTGCATGCTGCATCCACGCCTACAATCAGTGTGATTGGTTTTCTTCTTTAGTGGGATTTTTTTTAAATTAAAGCTTGAAGTAAGGCAACAGTCTGTTGGCAGCGTGATGCGGAATGCTTTATACATTTATTAAAGTTTTTTTTTAAATTATAGCACATAGAATTGATTCTGGTGACGGATTATCTTACTCTAAATGCTAGCATAAAATGACCTTAAGCGAATTACCTGATGTATGTAGGATATTCAACATGACATAAACATATAGCTTCCGTACATACTAAACAGCTACTAATGGGCATTTATTTTATGGGTTGTTTTTCTTTCCAGATGATTGGCTGCTAATGAACTAAACAGGGAAAGGACGCGGCGAACGTTAGCAGCCCTCACAGCCATCGATAACTGTTCAGCTCCCGGGACTGTTCGCACTGGACGCACACTGCCCCAAAGCGTTGCGCCTTTTTTTGTTATTTTAGCGAACTTAAAAGACTACACGCTCTGCTGTTTGGCTCAGAGTGTGGCCCTCCAGGACCAAAAAGTCGAGCGAGCGAGCGAGACGGAACACAAAACTGAAGGTAAGTAAGTGCGGGATAATATTTATTACCAAACGGCAATGCCATCCCCACACAGTGGAAGCAAATCCATCGTACAAGATAATCCCATAAAACAAATCCCTCACCTCCTCCCCCCCCTCCGTGCGATCAGCAGCACACACACACATCCGCGGCCCGCAAGGGTGGGAATGTTGGGTGGCAAGAATGTGAACACACATACACACACATACATATACACAGATCCTTTCTCCTTTCTTGCACATATCTCTCGATTCCGTTTGATGGTTGTTTTTTATTTCTTTGCCCATTCGAAATCGCAAGATTTGTTTCTTCCTATCGATGAGAAAATGATCGCAGAAACAGAGCGGTGGAGAGGGTGGTGGGGTCGACACACGCGCTTGAAACCCACCTGAAGGAAGGGATCAACAGGAAAGAGGGAAATGCATCCTGTGGAGTGGCGGCAGCAGCAGCAAACAAGAGTGAGAGAGAGAGTGTGTGAGAGAGCGAGAGTATAATAAAAACAGCAAAAACCCTCCCAAGACCGGACCCGAGAATGGGGAGGGCGCTTGCGAAACGACCGAGCGAAGAAAAGTAAACATAAAATAATAATAAAAAATTATCCTCATTTCGCGTGGAATGCATGTTTCGCGCGACCACCGCGAATCGGCCGGGAAGGAGATCGTTTGCTTGTTGTGGCAGGATGAGGGGTGGCCTGCAGAAGGGAGCGGAGACGGTTGGCCACACTGTGGCTTGCACACTCCACTCCATTTTAATGGCGTTTTTTAGTACGCGCCCGGTGAACGAATTCACGATCGCGCATCGATCGGCCGCCCGCGATCGTTGGTTTTGCTTCTTGTGGTCTGTGCGATCCCGCGTTTCGGTTTGCAGGGGATGCAATGCGAGGGGAGTGGCGGGATGCCTCCGGTTTGTCGTTTGGCAAAGGGTGCGGATGTTGTACACCATCGGTGACCTCTCTCTCTCTCTCTCTCTCTATCCCAGCAACCGCACCGGCACTAAAGGACACGTTTAGTGGTGGCCCGCGCTTGCTCTGCATTGTTTGGGAGTGAACCTCGTGTGCAGCAGGAGCGTCTCGCTGCGGTCAATGTATGCGGCCACGTGTGTGTGTGTGTATGTATTGAGTGTCCTTGTGCGGTTGTTCCTAGTGCAACTATCGACCAGCTTGTCAGATCCACAAAGTGCGATAAGCAGACGGCAAAAGCGAGAGAGCAAGATGCCGGCTGAACATCTTGAGGTGAACGCAAGATCATGGCCACTGCTCCGCACTCATCGTTGTCGGCTCGATCGCATCGCCGATCTGCACTCCGAGCGTGCATGCGTAAATTGATTACGGTGTATTATTTATTTAGTGGCACGGTTAAAGGGCGCCCACTGGTGATGGGGGTAGTTTTCCGATCGATGAATCGAAGCGCGCAAGTAGTAATCGGGCGTAGATCGGATGATGAAGGGGGGGAAATGTAATCTTTCCTGGAAGTGAAACAACAAACTGCAACAATTAGCATCGCAAGCAAACAGACGAGTTATGATTTGCAAAACCAACTACCATTTAGTATGGGCCTTTGTTTGTGTTTACTTTGGAATCAAACATCCCGAGATTTATGAAAAAGATAATCTATTTATTGTTTAATCAACACAAACATGTAATAAATATAATTATGTAGCTAAGAACAACACTGTTACAATAAATTTGCTGTTAAAAGAGTAACTTTGTGCTGCCTATAGCATAACTTTAGGCGCATTCGGTCCTTATTTGCACTTTAAAACGCCTAAAGTAATGCAATCTGCGTGACAATCAATCAATTAACCAACCAAATGATACTTGACGATCATGCACCAACGGTTGCTCGCGTTGCTATTTATTACGCTTCAACATTCAATCAAAGTCCACACACAGACACACACACACACACACACTGTCGATAACGTAGCGATTGTATAATACCCCTGCCTGTCTGTCCCATCCACTCCGGCGCAACATCCGGTTAGTGGCAGATAGTTTTTCGCTGTCACTACTGTGTGGCACCCCATTCCAGGCGAGTGCCATAAGTACACTCCCGCCAAAGTGTGAGGTCGGTGGCGGTGTGAAGTGTTCCCCCAAAGCTCGTCGCCTCGCCGTTTAAGGCGCGGCGAGTTGGATGCAACTCCATCCCGAAAAGTGTCAAGCCCCTTAATAGAGCGGCTTAATGCCGGGTACGGTTTGCAAATTTGCACATTCCGCCGCTGCTGAGTGTGTGCTTCAGGGCGCGCGAGCTGTCAATCAGCTGGCCCGATGCGACAAAGTGCGCGCTTATCGTCACGTTCCGCAAGCCGCGTTGATGACGAGTTGTGATGCAACGTCAATATGATATGCTCTTTATTGGTTAATGCAGAAACAGTGTAGTGCAGAGTAGTGTTTCAAAAACTTCTTGTTGTTTTAATGAATATTGTATAAGAAACTTTGTGACAAAATGCTGCAAACCTGATCGACAGTGGTGGACGATTTCATATCAATTTGCCTGCAATGGTAAGGAGAAGGAAAAAAGACACATTCACCGTTTTTTTTTCTTGTTTCTTCTTCGCTTTTGGGTCCGAAACTGTCACGACTGGTGCGCACTGGTACCACCACCGATGGTTCGACATTATCATCCCACCAAGATCTGAAAGCCATTCATCTTACAGGGTGACCAGCGGGAGGGAAGAGTGGACTCGGAAAGGGGCCGAATCCCAAGGCCTGTGTCGCGAACGGATAAATCACGCCCGTAGAGACGAAAAGGACGACGATGACGGTGTGTTCCTGCCACGTTTATGCAGGTTGCAACCGGGCCCCCGTGGGATGCCGGGGATGATTAAAACATTTTTGCATTGGTGGGAGTCGTTGTCAAGATTTTGTGCGAACATTGTGTACCACAAGAGGCAAGAGCTTAGTCTTTGCGCACAAAAAAGCAGCATCAGCTAAGACGGGTTAAGATTTCGGACGCGCAAGATATTTCGTTGGACGCAAGCTAAAGGCGGAACTTTTCGCGGCCGTGGGTTGTCAGCCGTGCGCGTCTGGAATGTGCACCGCTGGCTTTCACAGTTCGCGAGCGGGCGAAGGAGTTTGGTATTTTTATTCACCCCGTTGCGCCTATCATGCCCGTTGTCCCAAACCGGTTGCGAGCGAGATCAGCGCACGGTAATCACCGCTACGACCACGACTTTCGAACGCGACCAGCGATCGATTCGGGCTCTCTTCTGGTTGGATTGATCTGACCGCGGGTGTTTGCTTGCTGCTCCCTGATCTGCATTCTGCGGCTCAGTTCGGGTGGGTTAATCTCGGGGCTCTTCCTATCTCTTTCTCTCTCTCTCTCTTTCTGTGGGGACACTTTACCGGTTGACATTCCTTGGATGGAGGTGATGGTGGTGCTGGTGGTTTGTTCTGCGAATAAGTCCACCGTCCAGTACCTCTGGAGAGGAAGTACACCGGCAGCAGAACCGAACAGCTTGTCGTCCCATTTATATTGAGCTCTTTTTTTGTTGTTGTTTTGCTTCGAAACCAAATTCGCAATTCGCGAAAGATTGATTTGGATATCTGCTGCAGCAGGGAAAGATACTTCAAGCAGTGCGAGATAGCAGCCAGCTCCAATACGAACAAGTGTTTGTCGCACCCAAAACTATAAAGGAAAGGACAGCACGGAAAGATATGGAAGCTGTTGCTATGGAAATCGGATCTTGTCTTAGAGATTACGAGGAACATCGAAAAACGGCGAGCAATATCTCCTGCTGGAAGGGAAAGTACAGCCGGCGGCATACGGCATTCGCCGATTGGGCGTAGGTTCGGAAGGCTTCTGATGCCTGCAATGGGATATTAATCGCTGTGGAAGCGATTAAGTGCAGAGGGTGTGCACGCTTGGAGGGAAGCGAATTTGGATTTAATTTCGCCAATAATTCTTCGTTTCGTTTACGTTTTTGTTGTTGGTGTGCGTGTGCCGATCGAGTGTCCGGATAGGAGAGTTGCTGCAGTTGCTGCGTGCAAAGGTGGGCGCGGGAGCTGCGGCAAAGTTGGAGACTGTCAATTTATTTTGATTTATCATGAAATTAAGAACAAGCTCCTTTTGGTCGGAGGGAGCCTTTGGGTGATGGAGTGGTCGTCCTGTTGATCGGAGAACTCAACCATGGAGACCACCTTCTTGGATGGTTCTTCGTCTCTCGCGCCCTCTCCTTTGGTGCAGATGCCTTTCAAGGACCCAGCCCAAGTCGGATAAACCCTGCTCGTTAACTTTCCTCATTGAAGGCTTTCGTCGGTACGGCTCCCACAGGGGTTGGTGAAGGTGGAAGGTTTGGGGAGCTATCAAAATGAAATATATCTTGGAAAGAAAAAAAAAACAAGCGCCCTTTGCAAAGAATGTGACATGCACGACCGTGGGAATTTGTCATCGGAGAAGTTTACTGGCAACACCCGATGGGGAGGGAGATTCACATTCATCAGCGTGTCCTCGGCCTGGGAATGACGGGCCCGGTAGAGGAATGGTCGTCGGGCAAAAATTGTGGCCCGCCGCTAAACGATAATTCATTTCCGCGGCTCGGACTCGGGAATGTTAATTTGCACGCGCGATTTGTGCAAACTTTGCGGAGAGAAAAGGAAAAGAAAGTCCAGTTCCCGGAGGCGCTCTTGGCCTTCCCCGCCACGCGACAAGTAAATTGGGTACGGAAAAGTTTTCCTACGCGAATGCCCGATGGGTAAGTGGTTGAATTGGTGACATACACCGAGGGCAAACACTTGAGCCAAGGAAATTGGATAAGCTGTCGCCCTTAAGGAAGGCCGAGAGTGTCAGTGTGGCAGTGTCTTCCGCCCCAGGTTCGCTCTTTTGTAATGGAGATGGATGGGAAAATTGGTGCATTATATACAGAAGAGGCTGAAACACATCCTTCCTTGTTCGGGGGGTTTAAAGCAGGCTTAACTTGTAGGTTAAAAATGTAGGCCTTTTAGCGGCTTTGCACCTTGCTGTACGCTTGGGATATTCCAAACGAATTCCGCAACCAAACAGGCATTACATGCCGGGTGGATGAAGTGTGTGGAAATTCAATCCGTGTAGCTGTGGAGGGGCGTGGATAAGGAAGGGCTCAGTGTCACCGCTCCCCGTGTGGAGCATCCTTCTCTGTGCCCATCACCAAAGCCCTTCACCTCGTTTAGACACAAGTGTTGTTTGGAGCATGCCATGGATGAAGAAGTATTCAAAAGAGAGAGCGAGAGAAAGAGACCGCGATTTAAACCGGAACGCAAAACAACACCCTTCCAGGTGAGTGTCGTCGCTTTCCAGAAGGGAAAAGAAGGCAGATGCAGCTGGCGGAAACTGTAACTGACCCCGATTGCCGGTGCAAGGGAAGCATGAGAAGGCATAAATCTGGTGCAGACAAGCTTCGCACGTAATCGGCCAGGTAGCACGGAATGTTTGGTGCCGGCCACTGACTGTGTGTGTGTGTGTGTGTGTGTGTGTGCCTGTGTGCGCCTATCTGCGCGCTCTCGTTTCCACATTTCGACGCCATGAATCAGCGCGAACTTTTCCGCGGCACAGATTAGGCTCCAGGGCTTTTAGATGGAGGCTTTGGCGGTGCGTGAACCGATCGGATCGTTTCGGTGCAGCTAGCCAGTTGCATCGAACGCGAATTCCATTATCGTTTGTGTAGCATTTTTTGTCCGGGATTTTGCTGCCCAATAACGAATCTAGCGGTTGTGGTGGGGGAATGTGGGTGAATCGCCAGCGAAACAACAAAACCACCACCACCCGGTTCAAGCTGGTCGAAGGAATGTGCTTTACGACCTGAACTGAAATGCTGTTTTTACAGGGGGACGAGAGATCGAGCTTTTGCACCAGAGCACGGCCGTTGAATCATGGCACGGTTTTGCTGCAGAAGGAGGCAAATAAAAAGGGCTGCAGTCGGGATTAAAAAAACACCAACCAAATCGGTAGAAACCGCCTGACACAAAGCTGGATAGAGAAGGAGGTATGCTGATTGGTGAGGGAGGTTGTGGGTGGTAAAATGAAAAATTGTCAGTACAGAAGGCTTGATGCCTGAGCCTGGCCTCTAGCCACTGCTGGGGTGGGAAGGTAGAAGCAAATAAAAATTAAAAACTCTCCTAGTAAGTGGTCCTCCCCAGAACGGGGAGGGCCGTTGTCGCATTGCGATGAACGTGTTAGTGTGGTTTGCAGTCCTTTCCGACAATGCTGGACAAAGTTTCGGCAGAGCTTTGGGTATGTTTATTTCCCCACTTTTGATCGCTAGCTAGAGAAGCTGCTGACTTGACTTTACGATGCATTGAAAGCATCGAGTAAAAGTAACTAATTTGAACTGTTGAACTGATTTGAAAGTGAAGCCTTATTTAGCGCCCAAAGGTATGCAAACTGCAGAACAAACACAAGCGTTTAACTGTTTTTACCCGCAATCGGTGTGTGATGCGTCAGAGTAAGCTATGAGCTTGATATTTTAATTAGTTACTACTTTATCGATCCGAAATGCTTCCTTTTCACGCCTAAAAACTCTCAACATTAAATGCCATCATTCACCTTCATCACCTTCAAACCCTTTTAAGAATGCTAATTAATTTGTGTTTCTTGATCAGCCTTTTCCCACCTGATATCTTATCATGCAGCGAAGTTGTATCATTTATCTAGTAGAGCAGGTGGAGGGAGTGTATTTCCGTCGGTTGGCATCTTTCTCGTCTTGAAAGCTTTCCTTGAATTCATTACAAGGAATGTCCCGCGTCCCAATGGCGCTGGCGGAAGCTCGGACAAAAACTCTTCAATAAATTATTCTCCTAGTGGCCGTCGTTTGAAACCACTCGCACAATCGATCGATTGTGGGAGCAACTTTGTTAATTTGATTTTCTTCTTTGCTGCCTTTGCTGTCATTTATTGCACCACAAACACACACACACACACACA
>KI920550.1:0-10321 GCA_000473525.2 Anopheles melas | reverse complement strand
CTTGCGGTCGTGAAGCAAAAAAAAGCAGCCGTAAACCGCGTTCTCCGTCTGCTCTCTGAGCAACAGAGCAAAACAACGAAAAGCAGCGCCCGTCTTCCCACCAGTCTGTTCGGATCATTCTCGGGCTCGCGACCGAAGCACACATTCCAACGCAGCAACAGGTTGTTGTGCTGTTGTGTCACGGTGCTGCGCTCGCGCCGTGCCAATGGCGTACCGCGGAGACGATGATGAGGCGCATATTCAAAACAAAAAAAAAAATGGGGAAAAGAGGAATAGAACCCCAAACCACCTTCAACCAAACCAAAGAAGAGAAGAAACGTTCGCCCAAAAGTTGTGTCCAATCGATTTGCATAAATAAATATTGTAATTTAAATTTTATCAATTTATTATACCCTGCCGCGCGCCCCTCCTCTCCCCCCCCCCCTCTCGCCCTGGTGGGGCGATCGTCTCTTGAAACCCCCCCACCCCCTTTTTGTGAGCGTAATTTTCGACTCTTTTCACCCTTTGTTCACCCCGCGCAGACTGACATCTAATGTGGCACTGTTTTTTTTTTGATGTCGCTCTCTGTTCTTTTCCTCGCCAGCATATATCCGCCTTCCTGTCCTGTGATGATGGTTGTCATTGGAGGTGCGTTTTTTGAGTGTGTTGCTCGATTCCACGATCATCTTAAACTGTTTTCGCGGGAGACTAATGTGTGCTGTTAGTGGTTCTCCACCGACCGTGGCCGTGCGTTCGGGCGAGATTCCCATCATTCCGAATCATTGCCTTGGGATCCAGTGGGATGGAAAGCAGGTGGGCCAAGGGGGGGGGGGGCATTATCGATTCTGTGGGGTGGAAAAAAGGCCACCTGAAACCCGATTAGTCACACAGAACCGTGCCGAGAGAGTGCCTCTTCTCACGGTATGCCGTGGTCGCGGGACTGAGTCACTGCGCCAGTGCGACACGATCCTCCTATGATCCTTGGAGATTTTGTTGTTGTGGTCGTTGTTGTTGTGCAGATCGTGTGCGCTGATCGCTGCAACCTAAATTAGGACCCCCTTCCCTCTCCCCCTTTATTTTCCACTAGAAGTGGGGTTGGGTTGTTTTTTTTTTTACTAATGGTTTCGTACGTTCGCTTCTTCTGGGCGGTTTGGTGGTTTGAAAGTTGAATTGAAGTATGTGTTTTTTGTTGCTGTTGTTGCGTCCCAGCCATCGCTTCATCATGTTTCATTTTCGGGGGAAGGAGAGAGCTTTCATGTTTTCTCTCTCTCTCTCTCTCTCTCTCTCTCTCTCTCTCTCTCTCTCCCTTGGCTGGTTTTAAGTTTGGTTACACTTGACGGATTCTAACCAGCCCGGCTCATGGGTCGCTCGTTTAGCGATCGGGGCACGATGATTCTTCTCATTTATTATCATGTTGTGCCAATCGCCATGACCAGTTTGGTTTTTTTTTTGTTTTGGTTAACCGCCTTTTTGCTGCGTTATGTGCGCCTCTGACTGTGCGCCTCAATCGTTTGACGGGCGATCGTTTAGTTTAGTGTTGTGGAGGATAATATTTAAGGAAAAAAAAAGGGAGAGCGAAGAAAATAAAACTATTATCATTTGCCCCTTTTGCCTGATTCCCGGCTTGATCAGCATACACGCATCGTTTGTTTGACGTGTGTGTGTGTGTGTACCTCACATCCGTATAACTCGTTATAAGTGTTGAGGTATTGTTACCGCTTGTTTTATGCTGCTTCCTTAACGCTCTCCCCTCACCAACGTAATCCACTGGTGTTTATCAAGAAGGTTTTTTTTGTTGCTTGTTATTCGTTATTTGAGGTGGAAAATATCTTGCCAACCACCCGCTGCTGATCAGGCGGGCAGGCTACCAGGATCAGGAGTCTCTACGTCCCTTTTTGACTTCCCTCGAAACCGCACGGGGCAGGTGGTTCATGAGCTCGCGCCCGCCTCAAATAACACAAGGCGCTCAAATAATAATCTGCCGTCCCGCGCCTGCGGACTGTTTATTTCTTTGCAACCCCTCGGCAGCAGGAGCAGACTAAAATCAATTAACATTCCGTGAGAATGCCAATGAATTGCTGCTAATGATGACCCTCCCGGTACGTTCGTGTCGGTGTCGCTGTGTGTCGAGATTACAGCGGATCGAAGCGGGCCCGGAGGAGGAAGAGGAGGCAGGTTTATGTTTTTATGATTATTTCCACCCGCGGTGGCTTCCAGCTCCAGCGCTTATCCGCCGTCTTATCGACCAGTTCCCGATCGAACTTATAAGGATACACAAATGATGAGGGCAATGATGCAGGGGGGTACGGACGTAAGAAACAAAACAAAAAAGCTTCGGAATTCACATTGAGCTTTTTGGGGAGCAACCTTTTGGCCAACAAATTGTGCGGTGGTGGTCGGTTTGTTCGCGCGGTGGGTGAGGTCGGTGTTTTCCGGGGCGCCCTGTGATTCCGGGCGGTCGATGAAATTTGTTGAACGAGTTCTCTTGATATGAGGCAGTCCAGGCAGCCGGCTGGAATTGCAGGGAGCGGCCCTAGAGCGCTTGTTTGTGTATGTGTGTTTGGGCTGATCTGGAATCTCAGATTTCAGCTCGCGCGGTTTGATTAGATTGGCCGTTCTTGTGATTAATTCGCGATCCAAAAGGCTGTGATGATGGGAAGGAAACGTCAAAATTAGATTGTGAACAGTGTGGAGTGAGCGAAACGGCGTGGTAGTGGTCGGTAAGAGTGACTGCTCGTTTGTCTGGGATGGCCGTCCGGCAATCATTAATTCGATTGGGCTAATTTTTACAACGTCAAATCATCCATCCACCAAGCGTAGGTTTGTGTTGCCGTTTTTTTTGTTTTGTTTTTTTTTTTTGCTGTGATAATTAATGCTGTATGGCTGTGCTGGGATGGTGAACCAATGTGTCCTGATCGAGGTGACTTCATGGGAGTAAAGACATATCACATCCTTGATCCATGATACATTGTGGGCTTTAGTTTGGACAGTCTCCAACAGAATCTGTTGGATGTTGGGTAAACATTAATATTTCGAATATGAATTCAAATAAGAAAACACATATGAATTAGAAGGAACTACACTATAGGATATAGATAAAACTACTTGACTAATTTGGACTGCATGAAATGAACTGCTCGAACTACAAGAATGAACTTTGGAATGAATTATGTAATGAACTACGGGACAAACGAATACACAGTTGCAAACCGACCAGCTATAAGGTGCACTCTTCTCATTCTCATCAAATTTATGCTAAGCTAATATCCAGCACTTTAGTGAATATATTTCACAGAATGGTTACACACGAATAACCTTTTTGCGCAACAGTAACAAACCAGTAATGTTCCCAATTCCATCGTTAAATACGCGTCACTGCACGGTCCCAAAAACTGACCGTAACTTTCTGAATCATTGAGGCTCAGATTATCTTCTCTGGGGCGTAAAATAAAGCGAGCCGCAAATTGTGTCAGATTTTTCATCATTTCCGCATGATTGCAAAGTCTCGGTAAAAAAAAAAAAACAAAACACTCTCTATGAACACCGATTCACTACCAGCCACGGGCAAATAGGTAATGTAATCTCATTAACGCTAGTAAAGCAACGCTCTAGCATCATAATGCCTATTGCGCTCGAAGAACGAATAAATGCCGAACACGGAACCGACCGACCGACCAGGGTGTCCGCTGCCGACCTTTAAAGGGGGAAAATGGGGCGATTTTTCATAGCTCCCCGGCCCGTGGCGGCAACGGGACCGAGAACGAGTCTTAAAAGATGAATGCGCAGGGTCAAACCCGCACACGGCCCCTGCGGTCGGCTTTTCGTCTAATGGTTCGTGTCTAATGTGATCTCTTTTACGAGCAGCCAAAGGATGGCAGGGGCCGACTGTACCATTCCTCAACATCACCATTTACCGTACAATTGTCGCAATTCGCTCCGTGGGGCGGTTGTGTGTGGTTTAGCTGTGATGCTTCTGCCGCCTGTTCGATTCCGTCCATCGAAAAACGCTCTTTCCGAAATGGTTAAATTGAGGGCGCGACGGCGATCGCGGGCAAGATCGCACGCGCACCCACTGGATCGTGCCGCCCGGCAAAGCGGCAATAGGGGATGATAAATTTAAAAAGGGGTTAAAATGTGCAGTAATTAAAGCGTTCGATACGGATTGGCCATCGTACGCGGCACTACATCATTAAGATTGATGAAACACGTTCGCGCGTTCGCACGCGCTCGCGCACGGCCGGCCCACCCGTGTGTGGGATGGAGTTCAAGATCGGGGTGATCAATTTTTAGTATAGGAGGAACCTCTTTTTTTAGGAAATTGGCAATCGCTCATGCGATGCGATGCGTCTAGGCGGCGAGTGTCCGAACAGACTTTGGCGCGGGAATATGGTTGATTGATTTCTTCACCATTAAGCTGTGGGCAGCGTGCTGTGTAGCGGTCGGTATGTATCGAACATAATCCTTCTCGATCATCCTCGCAGCTCTGGGGGAGTGCCCCCCCCCCCCCCCCCCCCCATGATCACAAGGTTAAAATATATCAAATTGTGAACTATTTGGAGCAGCGTTTGGTTTCATTCTTGTGCAGTAAGACCCTAAAATGTAGGATGCACCTGTCCGCGACTAATCATGCGCTTTAGATTATTGGGTTGATAGAAAAATCAATCTCGCAGCATAGTTTATGCATCATTTCGTGCGATTTGACACATGTTAGCTGTGTGTGTATAAGAGAGAGAGATCATTTTGGAAACACACATCTAACTGTACGATCGAATATCAGTTAAAGGAACTGGAACGTAAAATACGCCTAATTTATAAACCACCTTCCATCGGCCGCCGGATGCACACGATAGCACCTGCATACCCTTTAACGCTTAAATCGCAACTCGCACGACAGATCGAGCACTAAACCCTTTTCGCCCCAGCTCAGAAAGGAGGGATCGTCGGACGGTCGTTAATCTAAAATTAAAATAATTCGAAACCCCATTTTATAGGGCAGCTGCAGCGCACCGCAGAACAGGACAGTCTTATAAAAAAAGAACAAGATTACATTAAAGAACGGAGACATACCCACACACACACACACACACCAAACCGGCACAAGGGGTACCCCATCCGCACCATCCGCATCCATTGACGAGATTGTGGTTTATGGTTTTCAAAACATTGTCGTAAAATTATGCTGCTGTCTGTCTTATTTTGCCGCCCCGTGGTCGGTTCGCGTGTGTGTGTGTGTATGTGTGTGTTTGTTCCTGTTGTTCTGTTGGTGCCGGCGTTCGATTCTCCACATCCTGTGCGTTTTTGAGCTGTATATTGGAACCACCATGGAAGCCGAACGCATTTTCTGCGCTGGGCGTTGTAAATGTTGGTGTCTTTTTATTCTTTTTTTTTGTTCATTTTTTCTTCCTTTTCGTATCAATTTGTAAAGCCCAAAGAATGGCCACCGAACAAACGACGGCAAGGGACGCGATTATGGCTTCATAACGAATAATAAACGCTTGTGCTCCATAAACTTTACTGCCCCGGGGTACGGACGGTGCAATAAACTTTGCCTTGGAGATGGAGGGAAGGCATCTCCTGGCATGGCTTCCTTTGATCGAGTTCATTCCAAGGGAATGAATTTGTAGTTTTAATTAGAAGGTTGGGCTGGTGTTGCTGAGAATGTTGAACCGAACGATGATTGATGGAGCAGTTCAGCTTATCAGTTCGAAGTTCGGTGGCTGACAAATTCTTTCCCCTGTCTTGGTGTATTTGAATAGAATAAATCTTTCGATTCGTGTTGAACAGTTTCGTCCCCCTAAGAGTGCTATATTCATACACCTGTTCTCCGTTCGTTCCAAGATCCAAGATCGATCGTATCCACGCGAGGAATCCGATAAAGCCATTCAATCAAAATCAAAAAAATCAATTCACGAAACCACCCCGTAAACCCTGTCCGATACCGATCCTCATTGAGTGAGTTCCGCAATCTCGGGGCAGGCTAATTATCATTGCTTGTTGTAAGGTCCATCACTGTACACTACCACTCACACGCTGCGTCATTCATCGATCACAATCAATTAAGCATTGCGTGCCAGTTTATCGGTGTAATCAAACCATCATTCTTCCTACCCCGCCTGGAAAACAGTGCGATAAACATAAGCGCGGCTGTAAGGCGAGTGTTTGTTTATCTAACGCAACGCAGCGAGCGGTTAAATATTGGTTCAAATAAACGCGCCCGGTCGCTGGAGGAGTTGGAAATGGACTTCCCGTTTTCCCACGGTGGTTCGGTGAGCATGGCAGTACTAGTTGGCAGTGTGTGTGAGAGAGAGAGAGAGAGAGAGAGAGAGAGAGTGAGAGGGTCGAGGTCCGGAAGTAAGCAACCTGATCTAGTGCCCGAATTTATGGTGATCGGTCAGTGTCGGGAGTTGGCAGCGGGAAACGAAACGGTATGATGTGTTTACGATAAATTATTCTATGTTTACACAAACTACGATCGAGAGTGTCCTTTTTGGAACGGAAAGATGTTTGAGTTATTGCGACCGTTGGGAATCAAACATATCAGTCTGCCAGTTCGGGACGTTGGTGGGACGTTCCTAAGAACTCTGCTGATCTGTAAGCAGACCTAACGATCAAAGAGGAAGGTTTAACAGGAATGAACGGGCTCTCCGTCTGTAAGACGTGTAGTTGATAAGTCAACGCCTTTCCCGTCCTGTCCATTATGTCTGGGATCTCGCAGTTATCATGCAGAAGGAGGAGGAAGAGGAGGATGATCGTTTACTCTATCGCTTTCGTCGTTTGCTTCAAAATGTCGATCGAAAACAAATAAAGCAGGCTCTCTCCCCCGGCAGGAACGTTTCGGGGGCAAGATTAATTGCTTTTTTCTCCCCTTCCTTTTCTAATCACGTACAGACATACACGCACACACACACTTGAGGCGCTTGAGAGTGATGGAACGCGCCTAGACACATGTCAGAGACACTACTGGGACTTGGGCGAGGGTTTCGGGAATAATCTCTACCTAAACTGTTTGGAAATCTAACAGCTCATCAACGCTTGCGGCACTGACATGAGTCGGTCCCGTTCGAAGCTGGGAAGGGTCGGAATGGTCGTCTAGGCAGCGTCAAGGCACACACACACACACACAGACACAGAACGCGCACCGTGAGGGATCGCCGTGACGATGTGATTAATCTATCATCAATCACGTCCGGACCACGTCAAGACGCAACTCATCCGGGCCGAGATTTCGATCCACTTTCGGGCGAGCGTCCAAACTTCGGGGACCCCTGTTGGATTTGGATTGGTTGTAGAGGTTCAGCTGTGAGCTGTGTTGTAAACTGCACCGTAATGCTTTCTGGTTGCTTGCTGCATTCCACCATCGGTTTGGGTTTGGTTCGGTTTTGTGTTCGGAACGGTATGGGATTTGGGGGAAAATTTGGGGAAAGGTTTGGTATAACTGGAAAGGTTCTGTTGGGAATGAGACGATTTGCAAACCTTTGCAGATGTGTCACACATCTTGGTGAACTTCACCCCGTACTAGCAACTCCATTCGATGTCATTCAATCCCTGATACATGCTGAACTCCCTTATTGCACTGAAACCCTTCCCAAAGTTAACTCTTTTAAAAGGTTTATTATGTCCTACAAAACCAAGGGATATTACATGAACAATCATTCAACCTTCATGTCCCTAATGAAGCTTTATATCTGCTCTTTTTCCCCCGTTTCTTTCCAGTGGATATGCACTAGCCAGAACCTGGAAGCGTGTTTAACAATGTGTTCAGCAAACGATCGACTCAGCGACGCCGCCACTCAACCGCCAGCAGCGCCACTCAGCTCCACAATGTACACGCAAGCAAGCAAACGACCTCCGGCAGCACGGCGACCACTCGTGAGCAGTAGGAGAAGAACCTGCCGTACCCAGCAGCACCTGTCTCACTGCCATCGATGCAGTAGGTGGTCGGACCGGCGGATATCGCACAGCTTATTGGGACTGTGCCTACTGCTAACCGTATGCACACTGCCCACGGTGTTCGGTTCCCCGCAGTCCTCACACTCGCATCATTCACATCACTCCCATGGGCATCACCATCAAACGGCACCGGCACACGGTGGTGGAACGAGTGGCAGTGGTGCGCCATCCTCCCAGCAGTACTCCGGTGGCTCCTCGGGCCGTTCGAGCGGTGGCAGCGGTCTCGGCCTGTACATCATTCGTGCGCCGGAGTCGACAATCGCACCCGCCGACGATGAGGTGCTGTTTGAGTGCGAGCTGAACCTGATGCCGGAGCAGCTGGACTGGCGGTTTCGGGCGCAGGGCACGGCGGGACAGCGCAAAGACTACGTGCTAATCCAGAGCAATGTAAGTCGGAGGGAGGAAGACTAGGGGACGGTCGGTCGAGCCCGGTTTTATATTAACAACGCTCTTCACTCGTTGCAGCACCATGGGTACAATGCGACGGTCGTTGACGGACGGTACAAGCTGCGCGTGTCGGTAAGCGAATCCACGATCGGCGAGTACCAGTGTGTGGCGTGGTTCGGTGCGTCGGCGATTGCGTCCATCCCGGCCCGCCTGACGCTGGCAACGATCGGGCTGGAGGCGGAGGCGACCGGTGTGCCGGGCCGGCACGATCGGGTACCGACGACGATGCGCCGCATACAACCGCAGCAGCATTTTAAGGTATTTCCCGGCAACAGTATTATCATCGATTGCGGTGACATCGTCTCGAATCCGCCGCCCATCTGGAGCTACTACAAGTAAGTGTGCCGGACTAAACGGAATTGATTGCAATAAGTAATCTTCCGCTTTCCTTTCCCTCAGGGATGGCATGACGATCTATCCGAACGTGACGCAGCTCCAGACGGGCCGCCGGCTCATACTGGCCTCGCTGGCGCAGCGCGACACCGGCACGTACTGGTGCTCGGCCGTCAACTCCATCACCGGCAGCGAAGTCATACTGCCCCAGCGTACCACGGTCACGGTCGACTACGTTCCGCGCTCGGCGCCGCGTGCCTTCACCCAGCCCCAGAACGTGTCGGTGCTGCCGGGCGACACGGCCCTGCTCGAGTGCCCGGGCGTCGGCAACCCCGTCCCAGTGCCCGCCTGGACGAGAGCGAACGGCATCCCGCTGAACGTGCGCGCTCGCATCCAGGACTACGGCCTGCAGCTGTCCAACGTCCATCCGGAGGACGCGGGCCAGTACCTGTGCCGGCTGCAGAACGGCATCGATCCGCCGCTGCTACACTCCGTGTGGCTGACCGTGCTGGAGCCGCCGCGCATTGTCGCGCCACCCCGCTCGACGCTCACCAACGAAAGCGACAGCCTGGAGCTGGAGTGCATTGCACGCGGTTCGCCCCATCCCGACATCTACTGGATGATCAACGGCGACTACACCGAGTGGGACGGTCTGATACGCACGAACGGCACGCGGCTAATCATACAGTC
This sequence comes from Anopheles melas, assembly GCA_000473525.2. Lineage (NCBI taxonomy): Eukaryota > Metazoa > Arthropoda > Insecta > Diptera > Culicidae > Anopheles > Anopheles melas. Next base: position 922 of record KI920550.1, on the reverse strand, counting down.
GGTGGAAAAGCGCCACGCCGGCATCGTGCAGTGCTTCGCCCGCAACACGGTCGGGGAGGCGAGCGAGGGCAATCTGCTGCAGGTCATCCCGAAGCAGATACCGGGCGGCGTCGGCACGACACCGCTCGGGTCCGTCCCGTCCAGCCCGAAGGCGGGCGGTGGCGGCGGCGGCGGCTCCGGCGGGGACCATTCGCCCAAGCGCAAGGGTGGAAAGAAGCACAAAAACCGTAAGTATGGCAAGCGCATCCCGAACAGGCCCGCTTGCTTGTGCGGGGCCGCGGGTGGATTTATTACGCTTCCGATCTGCTCGAGAAGCTGCTGCCAGGCCGGATGATCGGCTTGTAGTGGGGGGAACTTTTCGCGCCTCGGCGGTCCCCGGTTGAGACCGGTCCAGAGCGGTTGGCCCGGTAGACGGCAGTTGCGGGCGATGGACAGCTCGAAGCTTCCTTCCGGCGGTTCCAGCCGGTCGAACTCGTTCACGATCAGCTTGAAGCGATTGTCCGGGAAGGTTTGAGCGATTTGGTCGAATGTCCGTTCGGCCATCGTGCGGTAGATGGGACACTTAAGGCAGTGCTCGATGCGGACGATGGCGAGCGCTTCGTCAAAGTGTTTGTCGTCGCAGTAGACGAGGTTGGGGTCGGTGGTTTTCTTTTTGCCCTTTGCTCCTTTGCTTTTCGATTTGGACATTTTCTGAGTTTAATCCAAAAAACAAATGTCAATAAATTTTAAATCACTTTAACTTCAATGGAAATTTGTAAACACACTCCTAATTTAGGGGAACCAAAACAGAGTGACATGAACGCTTTGGTTACTTAGATTTGGGTTTGACGTTTTAGAGAACGTGTACGAAAACATTGATCCGCATTGTCAGTGAACCGTTAGCTATCAACATGCTGATCGCCGAGCGCCTTGGAACTGGCCT
>KI920549.1:13043-31881 GCA_000473525.2 Anopheles melas | reverse complement strand
ACTAGTGGGTACAGGCAGGCCTTGACCGACAGCGGTTGTTGTGCCAAAGAAGAAGAAGCGTGTAGTTGTTTTAATACTACGGTGGGCGTTTCAGTGGAATAGAAATGAGCAAAATTGATGCTGCAGCAGGTAATTTGTTTTATTACACCACAAATCATGATCATGCAATTTTTGTCGTTGTTAAAGCTAAAACAGTTTCTTTTCATTTGTTTCCCTCTTCCTTTAAACCACATTGGAGCATTGGAAGGCTCATTTGTTTGCACTGGCATGAATGGGAATGGGGGAAACACCCCTTGAATAAATTACGACACGTCGCTCAAACAGTTCACACGTTTGGCAACGTTAGCAGGCTTCTCCTGTTAGCGCAACTGCCACCAATTCATCGCCGACCGTTGTGTAGAAAAGAACCCCTAAATCCTTTCACTAATCCCTGGGTACGCCACTTTTTTTAACGTTGATGCATGTTGGAGCGCGGGAATAGAATGGCTCAAAACCCGTTTTAATGGGCATAAGAAATTTACTGTTATTACCATGGGGACACTTTCACCTTCCGTGATGGGACGATTCGTTTGCTTTTCTGCCTCTTGGAGAGTGCATATATTGCCGTCGACCATTATGTCTTACAAGGACGAGCGTGCCACGTTGCCTCAAATAAAAATCATAATGAAAATTTTGTTAAATTTCCGGCAAATTTATCTCCGAGTGATGAAATTTCCATGATTTGTTGCACTTCTAGCCTCCGTGAGATGGCGAGATTGACGACTTTGGGCAAGCCTTACAGGTACCTTACCCCAACGGCAGAACGGTATAAAAATGGATAATCTTCCCCAACGCCTACAGTGAAGGTGACGTTTGTGAGTGTGGGTGTATGTTTTTAAGTATTTTCAGTTTTGTGATGTTCTGCATTACCGGCTCTTTGAACGATGCCTTGCATGTCCGGACTGAGCGCACATCGCGTCGAAACCGTAAACCTGCGTCCCGTGGACTTCGTTTCCATTTTAATGCCGGTAAAGACGATGCGGTTATTTGCATGACGCGTTCTGGCTGTGGTGCACGGAAAGAAATGAAACCGTATAAAATTGTCTCAAGCTACACCATAAAGCTGAGGCCCATTTGCCGCAGATCTCGGTAGCACGGTAGCGAAATGGCGACCAGGAAGAGAATGGCGAGGAATGAGGTAACCTGCTTGCGAAAGCATTCTAAAAATGCTCTCCAACACATAATCCTTTGATGACACTTGAAGGAAATTTCCAAGTCAATCATAAATCCTTTTTTCTTTATGAACAAATGCTACGAATGCTTGCTTTTCCGGGTCATATAGAGATTCATTTTGGGCTAGCATATACCATCTGCGTCGTCACGTTATTTTGTACCGGTCCCATCGCTGTGATAGAATCAAACGAGTTTATGCTTTTATTTTTATTTTGCATAAACAAACAGTTTTTGTCGACAGTCAATTGTAGGTGCTCGAAACAGCGGCACTCAGTTCGAATCTATACAGCATCATTCATTTATGATGGCTCTCCTGCGGGTATACCTGCAGTGCGCTGGTATTTTAGTTTGATTTTTTTTCTTCAACATAACAATGCAAACAAATCCCCACAAGTGGGTTTTGCACACGCATACAGACACATTTGAATGGTTCATGCGTGACCGATGCCATCATTTCTGGTGGGACACATTTTCACGCGGCTGTTCTCGTTTCCCTGCCTGTTATTTTGAACTTTCGCTGGTTGCACAGGCTGGCGTACAGTTGGTAAGCGAGCCCGGTATCCTATCGCAGTGCGTGTGGGTTGAGCTTTTCAAATTTCACGAAAAGAGGAATCAGAAAATCTTTCGACCGATGCCTGCACTTTACATCGGCGGGGAGGAAAAAGAGCACTTGATACAGTTAAATCGACGTACGAAACACAACGTGCACAAAGGTCAAACGAGCAGTTGTGATACAGGACGACAACGATGATGACGTTGGGACGGTGTAAAATCTGTTCATATTTGAGACCGTATGGCCGTCATAAAATGATACATTTTGATTTCGGGATGGGTTGTGTTGGGTGTTTTCCTTACTTGCAGCACCTTATGCTTGGACGCGAGAAGAATCGTCGTCAAATATTACGTAAAATTTGATTTTATATATACATAACTAATTTCAAACAGCTTTATATTGATAAGTTAAGAAAACATTCGAACATCGAAAAAACTATTAGTTTATAGATATAGAAAGCAGGGCATTCGTACTGCAATAATCACTAGTACAGCAACAATGTTGCAATGTTGTCTGTGATACTCGATCAAAAATTTGCTTTCATTTAGAAAAACACAATTTTCCATTTTTACGTTTCAACATATAATTGCAATTTCATTTGATTTTTTCTCTCCTTAATATGCAGGTTTACTATCTACAAAGTAAATAAAGCGTCGAAGAAGAAGCGAGAGAAATCGTCAGCCAAGAAAGAACGCAAAGCGACCAAAACGTTAGCGATAGTCTTAGGTAAGTATGAATGTAGAGCGCTTGTTGTAACTTTGTGCACTTTTTAGAAATATTTTTCAAAAAATTCATTTGTAGCAAAAAGGAAAAAAAACAAGCTTTAAACCAATGTCAGTCTTTTCTCATTTCTGCAGCCCACTGTAATGTGCAATAAAAGTGTTGATTAACCCACGAAACCTACGGTTTAGGCAGTCCGATCATAATGCTTTAGTAGCAATAAAATCTAAAACCTTGTATCTTTCACCTTTGTAACGGCTAAAGGGAGAGCAAAATGTGTCCGATTTTTTGTTATCACCTGAAGCATGGCAAGGCTCGTTCACAATTTTATGTGCAAAATTAAAACATAAACATTACGCCTAAGCACATTTTATGCATGAGTGAAGTCAGTTGAACCTTTTAACCACGTGTGGGTTGTACTAGGTTGGTTAACATCAAAAAGATACGGGTGATGAACTAATTTTCATAAGACAGTTAGCTAACGAGTAGAGGAAATATTTTCTAATTTGATGTGCTTTTCATATTTCTGTCAGATATATAAAACACCAAACAAGAAGAAACTCTCTTTTGATTTGTTTAACTCATACCATTCTGTTAATAAGTTTTATGTATTCAAGTTCATTACATAAACAAATAACGCATTACATTTTTATCTATATTTTACCCCAAGTTTCCCCCAATTCCTCTTTTATGCAACACTGAGGTGAGTTTAGTGTGCAGCTTACAAGAAACGTTTTTGACACGGATTTTTCTTTCACAACACATAATTGTGTCACGTAAGCGATACGTTTTGGTAACGATGTTAAAATGTCCTTCCCGGCGTGATGGCCGGTGAAGGTATTTTTCTTTTTTGTGGAAAATAACGTGTCGCTGTTTGCTTTTTTTCTTTAACCCACCAAATTGGCACCATTCAAACCAGTGCAAAAAGAACTTCGTGTTTAAACCTCTTTGGCACTTGACTATTTTGAAAAGCGCTGGGAAAAGCTCTTACGCTTTTCTGAAATGTTTTATCTGATGGACAGGTGCCTCAAAACTTTTACCATGGTTTCCGATAATCCGTTCAGGTTTGCAGATGAACAGCTGCCAATACCAAACACGGTCATGTTGTTGATCCTCAAAAAAGAACAGAGCATGGCAGGGAAACATAATGTGAAATTGGTTCTTTTTTTCTAGTTAGAGAAAGTGTAAAGCTTAAGTGATTACTCTATCTGGTTGAAATGTGGCATCAGTTATTTTGTCGGTTTGATGTAGATGGTCTACATTGTAATTAGTTTTCAAATTTTTGTTCAAACAGCGTGCTTGTTTCAGACATCTTAACGAGAGTTCAATAAAAATCAGTTGCCGATTGCAACATTCAACCACTTGCTCATACTCGATCGAAGTGGAATCTAAATACTTATAAATAACAACTAAATATTAAACTAACGAATGGCCTCACGTTTTTTCATTTGCCACAAACCAGGAGTGTTCTTGTTCTGCTGGGTACCGTTCTTTACCTGCAACATTATGGACGCGATGTGCGCGAAGCTTGACAAGGACTGCCGGCCAGGCGTCACGATATTCAACCTTACCACGTGGCTCGGCTACATGAACAGCTTCGTCAATCCCGTCATCTACACAATCTTCAATCCCGAGTTCCGGAAAGCATTTAAAAAGATCATGCACATCGAGTGAGTGGGACGGATCGGACCGGGCGCCCGTGGTGGTGACCGGGACGATGACGAAGCGGAACGAGGCAACGGGGTCAGCATGGCAGTGCCGGAACCGGTACGCCGCAACACTTCCCAACGACGCAACGTTACCTGGAGCTAGCCAGAAGCCACCGTCGAGCGCAGGGAGCAGGGTCGCTCACAAGAACCTGAGCCGAGCTGTGCCGACGGTGGACAGAGGAACGGGATCGAGAGCAAACTCTCCCCGCAACCCTCAACGAGCCGATGTCAGTCGACGTCTACGAAAGCGTCAAACAGGAAGAAAGTGAAAGGTAGGGGGCCATTTTATTTATTTGCTGCCAGCCACTGGCGGGCGGTAGAGAACTCTCCGGAAGTGGATCGGAGTCCGGTTGTGGTGTAGTCCGGTCGAGATTGTATTTATTGTGCACTGTATCTGCCAAGAGGAGAGGTAAACGAAAGGATGTCAGTGGTTTATACAAATCTTACAAAGCATTCCGATGATACAATACACTAGACCACCATAGTTCTATCCTGAGCAGCTGCTCCATTTCCCCCGGACTGCGAGTGACAAACATATCGACAACTGTACTCGCCGACCACTCACTAGACTGGCACAATAAATCCTTCAATTCCATCATGTGATCAACCGGAAGGATGACACCCTAAGCAACTCTCCTTCCGCCAACACAGAAACCATCTGGGCATTCTAGAAAACACTCTGGCTCAAGGCATGGTGAAGGGAAGTAGATTTTTGTTAGTTTCGTTTCATCAGCACGATTCAGATTCGATTTCAACCTTCTTCGCTACACGAAGCTCCTTGGTATCCCTCGAAAAACAAACCATCCACACCCTTGCAGCCGCACGGATATACATATATAATGAAACTTTCTCATGGATAGCAATCGAGATGCATTGTTTTTTCAGTCTATCGATTCGCCAGAACTACAGTCGAATGCAGGATCAGTGCAAGCGAGACCTTTGCTCGTCTGTGTGCCAAATGCCAATGGACCTTGCCCGGTCCAGGTACCAGAGGTAGGTGAAGTAATTTAACACAAAAGTCTGCATCGAGCGGAAATGCAGGAACACTGTAGCAATTTCTCATTTTCGACCAAGTGTGAAAATGCAACAAGAAGAGTCATATGTATGAGGGGAGTGTGTGTGTCAGTATGTATGTGTCAGTAGTTCGATGTGGGAGATTCATGGGCATGTCAAACTCACATCCGACGAAAACAGCTAATAGAAATAACTATTAATCGGTATAAAAAAGCACGACATTCGCTCGTGATCAATCATCGTGCTGGGGGCGCGAATATGCAAAAACAAAAATAAATAAAGCAAGGAAGAGTGGAAATAAATCAACAAATGCTCCCACGAAACGTAAACCACCGTGTACCGGTGGTTAGCGCTGATGTAAGTTAACGCCTCGTACGCATGTTTCTATGTAGCCGTAACGTAGTGGTTAGTGTCGACTTTTTTAGCGACCGGTTTTACTCCACCTTTGCTGCTTCTCCAACGAACGAACGAACGAGCGCCTGTACATATCGGTCCGTTAGGAAATAAAAACAAAACGCTATAACCCACTGCTCAAAGCATGTAAATTAAGCATAGCGAAAGCAAACAAACAAATGAAACGACAACGACGCAGCGCTCGGTTTTGTTTCTTTTTTATATTTAACGTTCCACTCTTAACTCAAAATAGCGTTCGAACGGAAAATGCAGCTGAGACCAATTGAACGTGCACAGAAGAAAAAAAAAACAACCAGAGGGACAGCTCATGTAGTTTATATTGTGGTTTGCGAATCGTCCTTCTTCCGCCGGATAGCGGCTGCCATTGAAAGCACCATGTTTTCAAAGTAAAACAAAACCAAACGCAACCGTAAACCAAAGCAAAGTGAAAGACAAAAAATTGAGATTAGTGTTTAGGCGTGGCAAACGGAGCGATTATCTGCCTTTATCGTTCGCTGTGTGGCGCATACGAAGCTTCCAGAAACGAACGGGGAGACCAGATACCGCTTGTCACATACTGTGTAAATGCTAAGTAAATTAGTTAAGACAAACAAAAGAAAAACGCTCCTTTCTGCGCACCGTGGACCGAGCCGGGTGTGACTGTTTGGAGGTAAATTAGTGCAATAAGTAGTGTAATGTAGCAGTTTCAAGTTATCGATGCAATCGATCGTTCAGAGAGCGAGAGAGAGAGAGAGAGAGAGAGAGAGAGAGAGAGAGAGAGCGAGAGCGGGAAAAATAGATGTAGCGAAGGAGATAATATCGGAGAAAGAGTGCATAACGCAGTGCACTGATAACTAAACCATACTCGCTCATCACATAAAAGATATACTATTCTACACAAACTCATGCGCGAGATACACTCCCACGCACGAGCGCTTGGTTGAACATTTCAAGCGTAGTACAAATTACTCAATAATAAATACTCGAATAATGCAAATTAAGTTTTAAATCAATTCTACACATAGCTCATGCGCTTGTGTCTGGGTATGTATTCGTGTGTGTTTGTGCGTAGGTAGATTAACGATTCATCACGATCCATAACTATCGTCATCGTTCTTCGAATAATCGTACTCACAAACGATCTACGATGGAGTTTGTGAGATAGTGGAATGTAAATATCGTTGTTACACTTTCGGTTGATAATGCTCGATTACCGTGAAGAGTGGATGCGAGTCAGCATCTGAAGCGTGTTCACTATTGCTTATGTTTCAACTCGCTTTGATAGTTTAACAAACTGTTACAATTTAGAATATGTTTAAAGACTGTCCTATTGGAATTTATAGCAACTACGGAATGGTGGGAAAAATTACTCAATAACAATACTTCGTTAAACGAGCCGTCTAAGAAATTAATGATTTGCGCACTTTTATTTCTGATAAGAAATGCAACATGCGATGAAGGCGATCGATACAACAAGCGTTAGTTTTAATTTTTGTCATGCAATTCTTTCTTACTCCAGATTTTTGCAAAATAATTCAACCTCTTTCGAAGATTGATGTGGTAATATATTTTAAACATGCTTTTTAGATTTTTATGATCTGCCCGCTCATATCTTTATTTCAAATTTAAGCATCACATTTTTAAACACCACAAAGCTCTTGAATAGAACAAATGCTATGAGAAAAGTACCCAACTTTGCGACCAACCGACCGCCGATCCTTGACATATTTCTTCTCCTTCGAGTCGGATCACGTTATCCTCACACACACACAAATCTTCGCCCTATTTACGGTCAATCAGTTATCTGAACTGAAGGGTATGAACCCTTTACCTTATCGTGGTAAACCTATCAGACTGGAAGTTTTTTTTTTAAGTAAATGTAAGCCCATCCCAAAACTGGTTTATAACTTTTTGCTTTTCCAAAAAATGCTGTGGAACAGACATGCAGAAATTTGCCTTTCTGGCTGATCCGTGAGATGATTTCGCGATCAGCGAGATCGGTCGGTTGCGGTTGTATTATATGGTCAAATTAATTTGTCATCCTGTGGGCACCGTTTTACCGGTGTCACATCGAATGAACAACAACAAAGTGTAACAAAAAAGTGTACAAGTACAAGATACTTTTCCTCTCGTTAATCTGACCCTTTTGCCAGTATGGCATGGTTGAGAAAAAAAGTTTATTGTTTTGAGTGTTTCTTCGGGTCCAGCAGTATTTCGATCATGAGCGAAGAGAGAAAATCCTAATAGAATGAAGGTTAAAAAAAAGCTTAACACCCATACCAGCCCCCGCCATTAATTTGGCGACTGGGCTACGACACGCTGTTTTCTTCCCTGGCATGAGTTTTAACTTTTTCCGGAGGCTTCTGGCACCGATTATTTTTCAACGAAACCAAAAAAAACGCTCTCAGATATTTCATTATGATTACCCCAAGCGTCCCTTGGACGCAATGGATGCTGGGTCGCCTTGCCATTCAGGTAAGGACAGTCTTTTCGGCGCACAGAAAGGATATAAGTCACGGCCGGGCAAACAGAACAAATCCCGTGGCTTCTTCTGTCGACGGCGTGAAGTTGGAACCATTCCCAACGAAAGGAATGGGCAGCAACGACAACATCCTAGGGGCGAACAAAAACACACACAAACTTTCGGGCAGGGATTTTAATTTCAGAACGCATTAATCACCTGTCAACGTCCAATGTCCGGTGTCCGGTTCCCTGCTAGAAGTCAGTTACTTTTGAATGGGCAACTGGCTGTTTTTTTTTCGTCTCATCGCGGTTCATCTCACTTACTCGAACGTTGTCACCGTTTTTCGGTGGTATGCTTTGAACGGTTGTCGTCCGTTGCGGTAGATAACAAACTTAACAAAAAAAGAACGACATCTTACGAAAAGAACGTGCCCGAAGAGTTTAGAATTGTAAATATATAAAAAAGAACCAGCCAGCCTTTGTCACTGTTACTGCGTGTAAAAGTTCTTGCTGTTTGATAATGGAGCACACACACACACACAATGAATCGAAATCTGGACTTTTTTGTTGATTCTACGCCAGTAAAGTTTATACTGTCAATAGTCCGGGGCGGACAACGTTTCAAATTTATTCTCTATCCAATGGGTTGGGGTTCGCTCGGTGCCGGTGAGGATGGTACATTTTTTCTTACACCTTTTCCTTAAGACGGCTACCAACCGTAGCTGTTACTATCAGTCACGAAAAACACATTACTTCAATGCGCTGCTTTTCGTTCGCCGGCAATGGAAGCAAACTTTTTTCAATAGTATTTTTTCGCTGCACAAAAAAAGCGGTCAGCTGTATCCTCTGCTGGAGTAATCGTTGCACAAAAAGATATATATTACGGTTTGCAGATACTTTTCTTCACGCTCATTACAATCTATCAAATGAAAGGTACACTGCGCTAAATTACATATATCTCGAGTTAAAGTCGAGCAAACTAGGCAAAAATTACTGTTGTTTCAAGTAAATAATTTTGTGCGGCATCTATGATCAAAAAAGTTCCTGTATTGTAGCTTTGACTACGCGCCGGATTTAAGGTAAGGTGAATGAGAGGAAAGGATTAATTCAAAACCTACCGCTGTGATTGCAAAACGACGACATCGCATGACTTGTAACGATAAATCAAGAGCGTTTTCCTAAAAAAAAAGCGAGTTAGGTTGATAAAGAAAGTTTCCAAATTGACACACCGGCCGTAACAATTTTGGAAGCCAACCACGAACCCGCTCTGAGGATAAATTTCTGCAGTAAAACCCTTTTGGAGTCATCAAAAAGTATACCAATAAACACCGGTTTCACGACGGGTGTGGCCACTATCATGGCATCGGCATCAACAAACCCATAAATATCTCTCCAAACAAACCATTCGTCAAAAGTGTTTAAATCGACGGTAAAACACGGCTAGAGTGGCCATCGCAGCCGCTACCCGTTCACGGTTTAATGTTTGCAAACTTTTTCAAACATACATTCCCTAACGCTTGAAAGTGAAGCCAGGGGTCCATTTTTTGCCTTCATAAAATTACAGTTAATCAAGATTGTGTACTTTTTTCGTTCTGGCATGTCTGTGTGTGTGTGTATCGTTTCGAGTCGCTTACGCGACGGGTTTGATTAATGTGAGGTGTACAAAAATAATCTAAAACCCACCACACAAACACTCACGCAAAGCCGCCCCGGGTTGAGACGCATCGAGATGATCGTTAAATTGTGAAGCGTGTCTGGTTGTCGGAGTTTAATACACTCGCTGACAGCTTCTCTATTCACGCGCAAAAGCTCACTGAAACTGACACGCTGGTGCCGGTCTCTTATCCGGGGCTTAGATTTGACACTCAAACAATTCCCCACCGCCGCCACATGTAAGCTGCACTTTCTCACGTGCATTTGTAACAACCCTTCCGCCTCACCATGGTAACCACCTTGTAGCGTGAGCGGTTCGATTCCGTTAATAGCGTTTGTTTATCCAGCCGTGCGATTTTATGCTACCCCTTGCTCTCTTCGTCGACACACACACACACATGAGTGCACACCGCTTTCACGAGCCGGGTACCCGGCGTACCCGGGCAACGAACGATGATAAAGGAGTTTCAGAGATTTAGAAGGCATGAATACACACGACCGTCTATCTCACCCGACGGTGCTGGTTATCAGCGCGCCAGGATACATTGCTACTCCCCCGAGCCCCCCCCCCCCCCCAAACCCCGGCCATACACAGGACGAGCTGAAACGAAGCGTACGGTTTGCGATGAATTTAATTGCTTTCGTAATTACATAAATGCACAAGCATCATTTGCATGCAGCAAAAGCCCTTGGGAGAAAGTGCGGCAAAGGGGTTTGGAAAGGGTTCAAAACACGACACGTTGAAAACTGGCTGGGCCAATTTAGCAGGATGTGGAAGTGAGTATCCACAATAATCCGTGCACAACGATAGAGCAGCACATCCACCTTCCATAAGCGTTTCTCTTGGATGAGCGTTTACAATCTTTGTCTATGTTGTTTCGCTACGGTGCACTGTTATCCCTTCTTGAGCGTACCTGGATCAGGAGTGCTGCCCAGGGCACCGGTGAAACCAGCGGAAAGACTCAAACAAACTTGAACGTTCCCTGTGGCATATGTTCGGGCCAGGTGCACAGGTTGCAACGGTGTGGCGGTCCTTTCCCCTGCCCCTGACCGTTTAGAACGTTAGCTCCGCGAATTGACAAGACAAATGAAGTAAGCTGTTTACTGCTGGGTGTTGTCAGTGATCGTGTACCTAAACGGTTTCATGAGCAAACGTCTCCCGCACGACGTGCTAGTTCGAGCAGGTGATAAACTAAAGCGATTATTAATCGAAACCTATCAACATGAGTCCTGTGTGGAAGGGCACACGTTCTTGATTTGTTTGGATTCAATTAAACAATCAACACTATTTCATCGTTGTTTGAGATAAGTTAGTAAAGTAGAAGCAGTGATGATTCTCAACTAATTCGTGTCGACTGATGCTGTTACTTCTATTATAATTTTTTAATGTCATATGTATTGAAAACCTCGTGACCAATATTTTGTTATTCAAAAAGATGTACTTAAATTTGAGTACTACTTCCACCACAACTAGGCAACACGAATGCTGGCACGACTTATCCAGACGCTCATAAATATAAGGAAGCTTCGATATGCACGTCATTAGACGATAAATTTGCAATGACAGTCATTGCTGAAAATCCATCAATCTGCTTCCACATCACCCATCCGAACGGAATTTTAAGTGAAGCTCAGAACAGTAGCACAGCACACCAGACTGAAAAGAAAAGCTGCTAATAGCATTCTCGCGCTGATGCCCCAGCCCGCCTGTTCTTCAATTGTGTCGTTTTTCTAAACGCACACTACGGCACGTACCACTGAGACATTTGCCGGCGCGCTGAATAAAGCACCCTTCAACCCGGCCAATAAGTTTCGAACGGTCTAGCTTTAGGTCATCCGTCCCTATTAGAAAAACTCATCTTTCTTCATTATAAAACATTAGCTTCATAAAATAAATCAAGCTGCAGTGGAGGTGCAGGCCGGGGGCCGATTTGCTTTCCCTTTGCCATAGGAGGATTTTATTTGTAAACTCGTTGGTGGCCGTTTGAAGAAAGCACAGAAAAGGCTCACCATGATTATAGCAAACGGGCGCCTTTTCCCTTCACAACGGGGGTAAAGGGCACCCCGAAATGGAAAGCTCATTGACGCCCTTCGTATACTTCCTCGTAAACAAATACTCACACTATCGCGTTTCCCGACGTTCGGATTTGTTTGTTCTCGTTTGGAGGATTGTTTTTTTGCGAATCGTATTTCACCTATGTAAAAAGGGTGTAAGGTCACCGTGTGGGCCGTTTGCAGATCGGCTGCCAGCAGATAGAAATCGTTAGCACAGAAAAAGAGAATCGGTTAATGCTGAGGTACACCGGCGAGCGACCGGGTAGACCACACGAATTATGAGGGTAGGTTCTAGCAAATAGAGCTTCAAGCTCAAAGTGGACTGATGATCAAAAGCAAATCTCTAGGGGACATGATAAAACCGCAAAGAAGGAAGAAAACAACGCTCGCTCAAAAATCATTAAATTGCTGGAAAGTATGGATACACTCTACATTCGATTAAATTTACTACGACAACAGAGAGAGAGAGAAAAAGAAAGAAAGAGGGAGAGAGAGAGAGAGAGAGAGAGAGAGAGATTGAGAGAGAGAGAGAAAGAGAGCTATTTTTTGTACGCGAATAGTCATTGGAGATTTTTTACCCTTCTGTGAGCTTCCTGGAACTGATTCTGGAAATCTGACGGGTCGTAGCAAGAGCCGTCTTCCCTCTCCCTTTATGCTAGTGATTGGGTTTCGTTGATTTTCCAAGCATTCCCCCACCCCCCTCCCCTACACAGCTTTTTCTTTCGGCTCATAAAATCCGATAATAACCTATCGAAATGAACAAAACCCTTCCACTGTCTGGCGGCCCTGTGCCTTTCTATAAGCTCTAGCACGAGTCGTTTTTTAAGCCCTCATCAAATAGTCCCATCGCCACGGTTCGGTGAAAAAAAGAAGGAAGCTGATTCGCTTGTTGTTTCCACCTCTGGTACAAGCGAGGTGCGACGAAAATAAACGGATATCGATATTTAATGGCCGATATGAATCGGTTGGCGTTTAAACTGATTATTTATTTTTATGATTACCATAGCTAAAGCGGGGTTATAGAATGGAACGAGAGATTGACTGCACCGCTCGATCCGACCCGCACGCCAGTGATGACGAGCATGATGCTGATGATGATGATGATGATGATGACGATGGTTTCTGCTAAGACCGTTATTATGGGGCAGCTTAGCATCCAGGTGCACGTCGAACGTGTAACTGAAAACCCGTTGTAAAGCTCGTAAATATTGCTATCGGCAAAATGATTACAAACCGATAACAAACATACAATTTGAGGCTGGCAGCAGTAACAAAAAAATCTGTCTGGGCAATTTTTATGCGTTGACAATAACACATTTTGATTACTTATTTATTGATTACGAGATACATATTTGTTGCCCTCAAAACGATTGAAATATGAAATATGATGATATGTGCATAGGGTGATGAAGCTTATTGGTTTAACTTTTCATCAGAAAAATGTACGAATTAGCTACATAGAGCAATAACCAAAGTGTTACGTTGTTATATAGGAGTGCAGCCAGGAAGTTTATTTTAAAACATATGCCAGCAGGAGTTATACTGGGCTACAAACATTTAATGAATATCTTTCGATTTTGATCCATTCAATCGCAATTTATTGCCAATTTTTTGTCTATTTCCTCACTTCATCAACGTTAAGTTTGTTTTCATTCGACAGCTCACATCAGTTGTTGAATCATCCACCAGGCGCCTCCACCTTGGTCACGTGTGAATCAAACGCTTCAAAACAACAAACTTTCTGGTGCTATCGTGAAACATAAGCTAGCAGACAAGATAAACAACTCTCGAAGGAAATCAAATATTCATTACATGTTGACGAACAGAAATTTCTAGAGAATCCAAAGATTCTCATGCGATGTACGATGCGCCATGTGATGAAATAATGAACTTCGTGTCAAAAGTGATGCCTGAAATACATCATTGATTGACACGATAGTTTTGAAGCAAGCAGGTATTACTGATGTTTATATGATGTGCTCAACCTTTTGATATCCATCCTGTTCATTTAATTTAAAAAAAAATCATCCAGATATCCTCCTGCATCAAGCTTAACTTTATCTACCTTCTGGGATGATTGAATACATGGAGCAAAAAATATTTTTGTTGACCAATTTCTTCACATTCATGCTCGTTATTTTGTATCCGTTCTACCTGAATATGTCTTGTCAATTTGGTGAAAATAAAATTGCTACATCTCTTCCCAGAACACCTGACCATGACAATTTCCTTCACCTTAACTAATGAGCGTGTACGCTGAAACCCAGCTTCGGGTTGGCGTGATGCGCAATCAAAGCATAGTAGTGTAGCATTATTCCCATTATCCTTATCATGCCATCCAACTCACGCGTCATGAGCATGGAGGAAAAGTAAAGTTCAATTATAGGATGCCAGGCGCTCGTAACGGAGGTAACGGTGCAACACAATGCAATCGGAACAGACAGCAATTAAACATTACGTCCAAGCGAGACGACAGAAATGCAAACCCCTTTCTACTGGCAGCCCTCACCTGGACCATTTAGCACGTGTGCAAGAATGCTGTACCAAAGGGTTTGCTGCACTCGGATGGTAATGCTATCCTGGGCGAGGATCTTGAGTGCACCTTGCAAGTCAGCTGTCATCAGCACGTTTGCTCGTTCAGGCTCTCAGTTTGGCGTGGTTTGGCGAGGTGACCAGCCCACCTCTCCGTCACCTTCTTCGAGACACGGATTTTCCGTTGGTCGTTGGAGGATTTTTTTACACTCTGCTTCTGCATCATACACCACGTTGCAGCATCACGTACGTTTGATTTGCTTTTGCAGAATCGCTTGAGCATTCGAGCGTGGTTATGTGGCTCTATCGCATACGAAGGCATCGCAACAAATTACACCATCACCATGATGGTATGGCCTTTGGCCAACTCTTCCCCTCCCAGGACCACATCCTAGAGCTAGAGCGCTCATGTTGCTAGATTCTGGCGCAACTGGTGCTTTCCTGTGTCGGACTCGACTAGCGAACAAAAACAGCGTAATCGGGTACATCCTGTGGTGTTTTAACAAGTGAAGCCGCCGTCTATCCTTTGTCACAGACGAAACTGATGTCGTTCCATTCCTCCGGCCCATGCACGCATCCGTGCTGCATACGTAAAAGACCGACAAACGAGGCGCATTCACACATATACGGTAACGGCTTGGACCGAACTGCATTCGGTCCGCCCATATTCAGGGGCTGTAGTAATTCATCGCTGCTTTACCTCGCAGTTGTCTTTTCACATACGTTATTCTTTTGGATGTAGTGTGAAGCAGTGCAACCCAACACACACAGACCGTTAGTGCGTGCATGTTGCAGCGACCGATAGAAAAGTGTGTATTTTTTGTACGGTTTCGGGAACAATTGTAATGAATGGTTGAGCTACAGGAAATATGCATATTTCCTCTTTTGGCATGCTCTTCTTTTTGGATCGAAAAAGCTACACGGTTTTTAGGATGGAAGTTTTACACTCAATGATTGGTATGTACAAGTTAATACAACTCATGCAGTAGAATTTATTCAGTACAAATTCAAAGAACTCTAAATGTTATAAAAGATGTTCTAAAAATTTAAAAAGAGTGGTCAAGAAAACTTTAAGGCTTTAATGATTTTTTTCAATGTTTGATAAGTATTAAAACGTAACAATATTGAACTATTGTCGGTTTCCTTCTTCTCTTTAAAATCGATTTTTTATCGTTATGATGTTATTTGATTGGCACACAATTATACATAGAAGGAATATGAATGAATAGATAAAATATTTAGAAATGATTATATTTGAACAGCCTGAACTCTTCAACATTAATATTTCTAATTGATATTATGTAGATTAAAATTGCATTTTTATGTTTGTATTCTAATAGTACATTAACTAAAGATCAATTAATAGCATTGAGTTTTAAAACATGAACCAGACTTTTCTCCATTCGCATTATTTGTGTATATTCAGTATTTATGACACAGTTGTTAAGTTTCATCGTTGGTAGCTAAAAATGAAAAACAAAAATCTGCCAATATTTTCATCTTATCCTTGCATAGCAAATGCCCAATTCCTCGAAATTGTCCTACCATTCGGCATAAATAACGCGATTCCCACCGTGCCGGAAACGGAAGCCTCTCGTTTCCGGGTGTATCGGTAGCAATATCTCTCGACGTTCAAAAAAGGTTTCAATGTTTTGCTTCCTTTTTACATTTCTGTTCGATCTACTTCGCGGGCACAGTCAGCACGATTCATGTTGGTATTGAATACTCGAAACGAACAAAAAATCACCTTAGGTGCTTTGAAGCATCCTTATTCAGTAAATCAGTTTAGCAGCTATACCTATACGATAAAAGATATGCTGCAGCGTTGGGAATTGGCAGGAAGTTAAATCAATGATCAATGTTATCGAATTCGGATAGAAAAATAATAATGCCAACGAGACAGTAGGGTTTAAATTTTACACTCGAATATCTTTCAAGTTTCAGCGGACAATATGCTCTTTACGACATGCAAATTTAGTAAGTGCTGGAGTTTTGGTTAACAAAATACTGGTTGACTATGTTGTTTGGTTGATTAACTTAGAATGCAGGCATCAGTGCAATGTATTTTCATTGTAGCACCAGCAGGAAATAAATGATTGCAGTTGTCGACAATGAGACACTATACATCCAAAATAATTATATTATTCCCACTGTGCAGCCTCCGATGAAATGTACCAATGCATGCTTCGGAAGAAGCTATTGCCTAGCAAAAACCATCAGTGCTTTGCGAATCGCTTTGCGCCACCAAATCTGTTGTCGCCTCCCGGGCGCTTTGAAATAGAACCTGCAAAACGGAAGAAGCGACACGCCCAGCACACGTACCCAGTAATTCAATTCGCTGCAAAACGATGCTTAAATTGGATCACCGCAGAGTCAATGGAAGTGAGAAAGAATGGAAAAGGATTCACTTTCTTCAATCCCGGTCTGTCGGGAACAGCAAGATTTAGTGAGGTTGTTTTTTTTCATTCTACACAGCTATGCTTCATGCCATTGCGGGATAAATGATGCTCTTGGTGGTTGCCAACATTCCGTGTCTTGTTCCATGATATTGAGTATACTTTTTACAAGCCGGATATTCTGTGCCGAATCGCTTGTTTATGTGATTCATCCCAAGCATGTGCTTGGCAAGGGTTTTGTAAGTGAGTGGAGTTTTCAATTAGTTGAATGTGACTTTAAATAGTGACATAATTTTGGTTATTTCTTTGTTTGTAAATCTAGGTGTAAAAATATAACAAAAAATAAATTCTATTATATGTCACCTTAATGTTAAAAGGCGATTTTACGTAAGGAGATTGATGCTTACGATGTAAATCTGACTGGTTCAGGGTTTATCTTTAAAATAAAAGAAGGTAAAAATAATTCATTTTTACCAATTGAAGTTGTTAATACTTCAACACCGCTATCATCGTCTTTCTATGTACAGGCACTCCCCAATATACGCTATTAATGCGGACCGGAAGCAATAGCGTATCTCGAATATTAGCGTAAGTCGAATTTCGAGGTTTTTAGTTCAATTATAGCACATTTTAGTATAATTTTGCTTGAAATGTTTGCGTAGTCACTAAATTAGTTATTCAATCTGATTTCAACTGAAAATTACTATTTTGTAACTATTACAATGGTTTTTTAAATTCGACAAAAGGGAGTTTATTTTGCATTTGACATTTGATGTGTCAAATCAGTACAATTTGCTCGAAGAACTGTCAAATTTAGAAAGTAGCGTATAGCTAAATCGAGTATATCGAGTATACGCCATACTCGAGGAATACCTGTATCTGTACCTTAAATTTTAAACCGAGACTTCATTTGATGCTGTACCTGCAAGGAAATCGAAATAAGTATTATTTTTGGGTTTTTATACACATCACACCATTGTTTTAATAGGACTTCTCTCAATAGAAACCGTTTCTTTACAATACTTTTTTTGTAAATACCCTACAAACAGACCGCACATGTTTGCCACGAACGGTCGGTTCAAGAGCAAATCTAAACGATGTTAACCAATTGTCATACGATCCGACTCTGCCATACGGTTTATCCTCTTAATCCATTTAGTCCAAAGTGGAAATATATGAAAAGCTGCACCACTAAACGATCCATTCATATCTGAATGTTTCGTTATCCATTTACATGGGTTGTATTTATCCTTGAAAATAATTCAAAAAAAGAATACATAATTCAATGCAACACATACCATGCTTCGTGCGTCATCACCCAAAAGGACCCCATGGTCCTTGTTGTTTGGACATGATTTTTTCCATATGCAGAGGCAGTTTTTTGGCATAGTGTTCAAAGCATCGATTGACTTTCTCCTACCTCATACGAATGTATCTACATTCTGTACATGCCCTCCTCGTTCGCTCTGTCTGGTCATTGGACGCGTCATCGTCACCATCAGCCCGTGATTATCATTTATTGAATTTGATTCGGACAAATTGCGCCTCACATAATCAATCAATCAGAGCAGCACAACAAAGCGAAAGCGCCAAGCTTCCATCGCCGACCCCCGTGCGCTGTTGCTGAAATGCTTCATTTAGTCGTGCTGTTCAGTGCTCGAACAGTTCGAATACATCCTGCAGGGAGCACAGCGGTGAAGATATGATTGGTCCTGCCGGGGCTACTGGCAGACGGCAAATTCGACTATCGAATGGAGGGAAATCAATTTGTAAACGTCACAATGAATCCCATCGCATCAATAAACGAGAGCATGCTTGAATGCATCCGTTTTGGGGACTGTTTGTCACTAGTGGGAATTGCCTCCCATGCCAGTCGTTACGTGAACTGGAGGCAACATGTTTACAACATTAAAAAAAACTTTGTAAACGGGTAACTTTTTGGCAAAAGACTTGCACCGTTACCTTGATGCAGTGTAGAGATGGAAAACTTTAAACACCTTTATAATAGCACACTTTTTTTATTGGTGACGCTTTAAAAATTGATGCTGCCCACGTTGCTCTTTCCTATCTCAAAAAGATCGTCCCTTTTCGGGAAACTCCTCTCTTCCTTTCTTCACTCGGTCGGGCGAAACAACAGT